>JAWQFJ010032449.1:0-12462 GCA_034096865.1 Theodoxus fluviatilis | reverse complement strand
CACACAAAAAATCGTTCATGCTATAAAGTCGACGGAAATCATCAGAGAGTCACCTCCCAATTGTTGCTATTTATATGGACTCCGTTATCACAAATGTTTTTGTGGGAAATTTCTCCCGACAAGCGACAGATTTGCTGTTGTATGAGCTATTTTTGCAGGTGAGTTCCTTTTTTTCATCCTGCAAATTACTTAGCATGCAAAAAATTCGCCCGTGCTATAGGACATTCTCATTAACGTACCATGCAGCGCTCTCTGTCGAAAAACAACGCGTTAGGTAGAACCACCTAGTTCCGGTCGATTCTCGAAGCGTCTGCACTAAATACTAGATCTTTGCTAGATCGCTCAAAGTACATGTATGTGGGGGTGGAAAACAGTACTGTGTCATGTAAAGCTCGAATGAGTAGCAGCAGATAACTGTTTAGTTCTGGCTTGAATTAACAATTTCATTTCCCTGGTCTGGCGAGGACCAAAAATTCACTATCATCGAGTGGATGAGTGATCAACTTGCCCACACGGCGTAATGAATAGGCCTATCTTGTAAGATTGGGTCGATGATGACAAGAAAATGGCATTAAAACACACAAAAAGTTTCATGACAACTAAAGTCACCGATTATATTAATAACTGATCATTTTTACACTTACTGCTAGTCTCAAACTTTACAATCGTAACAATGCAAATAAAACACCTGCGTGGAGTGTCGTGGTCTCGCATCAAAACTCAATTACTGCACGAGTGATCGTTTCACTATCTGATCCGACATGGTATTCCAGCAAACAAGCAACTACTGCAACTACATGAAGTTATTGAAATCTCAAAGTGTGATGTCAGACATCGATTGACCGATCGAGTTCGACTGCAGCTGTCGGTTGCATTCTCAAACATTTCGTCTGCACTGAATACTATAGATCGCTCAAAGTATGTGAGGGTGGAAAACAGTACTGTGTCGTTTGCTATAACCATCGTGGCAAAATTATTGATGGAAAAGTTGTCAAGCTACATGGCATTCCAGCAAACAAGCAACTACTGCAACTTCATGAAGTTATTGAAATCTCAAAGTGTGATGTCAGACATCGATTGACCGATCCAGTTCGACTGCAGCTGCCGAATCAAACGTAAATGCTGCTCCCAAGCTCGTTTAAGTTGCTTGTGATCATTTCGTTATCTGATCCGACAATAATTACTAAACATTGATATCAAAAGCACTATTCAACATTTTTGACTCATATGCGAAGCAAAAGTGAGTCTATGTACTCACCCGTTTCGTCCGTCCGGGCGTCCGGGCATCCGGGCGTCCGTGCATCCGAAAACTTTAACGTTGGATTTTTCTCGGAGACTATTAAGTCTATCAATACCAAATGTGGCATGATGGTGTATGATGACAAGGCCTCAAAAAACATACATAGTGACTTGTCCTTGCTTCAAGGTCAAGGTCGCAGGGGCCATAAATGTTGTCTAAAAAACAGCCATTTTTCACATTTTCTCAATTTTCTCTGAAGTTTTTGAGATTGGATATCTGACCTATATATGGTATATAGGGCAAATTAAGTCCTATCTTTTGATACCAGTTTGGCATACCTTACTTCAAGGTCAAGGTCACAAGAGCTCTTCAAAGTTGCATTGTATACATATTTTGAAGTGATCTTGACCCTGAACTATGGAAGATAACTGTTTCAAACTTAATAACTTTGTGGGTCACATGTTATACTTTCATTATAAGACACATTTGGTCACATATCATCAGGGTCAAGGTCCCTTTGACCCTTATGAAATGTGACCAAAATGGGGTAGTGAACCACTAAAAGTGACCATATCTCATGGTAGAAAGTGCCAATAAGCACCATTGTGCTTCCTATGTCTTGAATTAACAGCTTTGTGTTGCATGACCTTGGATGTATTTTGTTAGGAAAAATGTGTAAAGCATTTCTTTGTGTATGATGTCATTGGTAGGTTTAGTTGTTTGACGTTGACCTTGAAGGTCACCTGAAGGTCAAGGTCATATAAAGGTCAAGGTCAAGCATGTGAGTTGTATGGGCTTTGCCCTTCTTGTTGGTGGGTGGTCTACCCCGCACAAATGAAATCTACGGTTAATATCATCTCCACAAGCCAAACTATGTGAAGTTATACATTACCCCGAGTGCGTGCAAGTTGATCGACTCAATGATAGTGAATTTTCGATCTTCGCCAGACCAGGGAAACGAAATTGTCAATTCAAGCCAGAACTAAACAGTTATCTGCTGCTACTCATTCGAGTTTTACATGAAACATTATATCACACTAGCTCGATTGTCTGCTGGCGTAGTGACTATGGTTCGATCGCGTTCTTCTGCTAGCCAGCTAAGTACATACGGTGAGGTTTGTTTACTTAATTTCTGTGGGTTTTGTGGAGAAAGTATACGTTAAAACAGTCTAATATGATTATTTTCGAGTAGTTTTTAATCTAATTAATCTTTTTGCATGCTTTAATGTCATCCTTTTGCCACGATCTAGCAAGCATCCCATGAGCTTCTATTTTTACCAGTCTACCGGAACTAGTTAAAGTAAAGGGACAAAACTTGGGCTGAATTTCCGTTTCAGAAGTGAGAATGTCCTATAGAGACGGCGAAGTCACAAGAGATGCACCTCCCTTGCTGCTATTTGCTATAGAGTCCGCTGATTACACGTCTTTTGTGGGAAATCTCTCCTGACAAGCGACGGATTTGTTGCTGCACAAACTATTTTTGTGTGTGGATTGTTTTTATTCATCCTGTATATCCCAGTTGCATGCCATGGTACAGAGATTTCCCACAAAAACACATGCTATCAGCGGAGTCTATCATTTTGGCAAATAGCAACAAGAGAGGTAAATCACTGATGACTTTTGCCGTCTCTTTTGCACGGGCAATTTTTTTGCACGCTACATAATTTGCAGAATGAATAAAAACAACCCATGTGAAAAAATAGCTCGCACAGCAGCAAATCCGTTGCTTATCGGGAGAAATTTCCCTCACACACATGCGATAGTGGAGGGAGGTAACTCTCTGATGACTTCCGTCGACTTTTTTACACGGTCGACTTTTTGGCACGCTACAGGCCGGCATGCAGCGGTCAAAATAGTTTCCGGGCAAAAACAGTTTCCGGAAGTCATCGCAGAGTTATCTGTTCGGGACATGCTGACAATTCAACTCTCAAAAGAGACAGCACCCGCCACTCCGCCAGACTGATTTCGCAGGCCTGGGGAGTTATGCTAAGATCCGGCTGAGGTAATAGATCTGCGTTTTGTGACAAACGTCTTGCTCGGCGGCACTGTACTCCATGCACCTTAACAGTCTGCGTGATTCGGGTGTAATCTTATGCTAAACGACGTTTATTGGCGCTGCTGAAATGGTCAAAGTCGGAAACAATCGGAATGTCGTTTAGCTTAAGATTACACCCGAAACACGCGGGCCGTTAAGGTGCATGGAGTACAGTACCACCGAGCAAGACGTTTGTCACAAAACGCAGATAATATTAACGCGGCCGGTCTTAGCATAACTCCCTGTGTGTGCCAAGTCAGTCAACGGCTGCGTTTTATAAAACCAGACTACAAATAGACTACAGGGAGGTGACTCCCATATTATTTCCGGCAGGCGAGACAGCTTTGCATGGGGAAAAACGTTTTTGAACGCTACATTATGTTTTAAACTACACAAATGCACGAAAAACACAAAAATTCGTAAAGCAACTAATGCGCCGTTTGACGGGATATATTCCATGCGAAAACACGTGCAGGAGCGGTAAATCACATAAAGAGAGAGCCGAGCAGATAACTCTGTGATGACTTCATGAAACTGTTTTCACCGGGAAACTATTTTGACCGCTACACGGCGTGTGCTGGAAGCGGGTGTATACATTTTACACTCAGAGACTGCTAGCAGGCGCTAAAAATAACTAAACTTTGTAGCGTCAGGCATGGCTAGCAGAACATGCTGCCTGAATTATACAGGCCATGGAAGAGGTGCCGTTGAACCCCCTAAGTCTATAACCGCTGATGCCTTCACGGCTGTGACTGCCTTGCCTTACACTCTCCAAGTGCCCTCTAGTTACGTCATATTTTACATCACCAGCCAGACGCTCACACAGTGATTCGATGACCAGCAGAATTTTTTTTCAGAATGTGTGATACCTTACAAAAACGAGAGAGGGAAAAAAACTCCCTCTATTTTTTAATTACGTCATTCTAAGTCACGAATGCTTATGGTAGCTTTGTTGACTACCATTTCATTTGCTTTCCGCAATACTCATATATACTATGTTTACCTCTTCCAGTGATAAGTTAGCACGCACTGACATATACATCCGCCACCTACACGTTTCTGATGTGTTCTTTAAAGTGACTCTGGAATCTATAGCTGTCAGGCATAGAAGAGCTGCGGCAGGATGCTCGAGCAATGACCTGCTACTAGGGAGGGCACGTAAGTTTACCCGGACTACTTTTGACACCAATGTGGCAGGATGCCCGAGTAATGACCCACTACTAGTACTAGGGAGGGCATGTGAGTTTGCACGCACTACGGGTAAAAGTCGGGTAAAATCATAATAAAACGTGACTTAGGACACTTAAGTCATTGTCATCACTCAAAGTACGCTTCTCAATCGTAGTCTGATTCTGCACCCTGAAAGCGGCGATGCCGCCATTTATAGGTTCACCCAGCCATTCCAGTTGGTTCTTCTGGGGTGAGCCTTACCCTGCATTTTGTTCCACTCTGCTTCATCTTTGCTACGATGTAGCAGGCTCAGGAATTTCGATTGGTCTGTTTCTTTAATTACATTAAAAGCACGTTACCATTAAAAGTAGATAGTTTTGGAGGCCCTCTTTGGATACATGAATCCCCAACATGATTTCACATTCAATTATATCCCTCTTCATCGAATAGACAACTTCATGAAATCATTGGGGCCGAAAATCCATTAATAACAAAAGGGAGATAGCCTTCACAGTCATAGAGGAAGGTCAAGGATATCTCAAAATGTGTGTCGTCTGCTACCTCGTTACACGCATTGGTATAAATGCCGACGTTTACTACAGATATCAAATCAAGACATACAATCCACTCTGCCATGGTGATGAGAGCACACAAACATTAATTTATTCGAAATTTGAAAGCAATCGGCACGTTTGCCACTTCCATGGTATGTAAACTCCATGGTTCGAAGCATGTTTATCGTGCAAGTCCGTGGAATGACTTCCAGTTAGTTCTAATTAGTATGAGCCAATCAAATGCTGCTACAGGTTCTGTAGTTTCATTGTTGCTAGGCACAGCAAGTGGCGCACTCTAGTGTGAAGCAGTTAGAGCGCCTTCTGAGATGCTCTAGCTGCTGCTCGACCTTGACAGGAAGTTGACTTCTGCCACAGGATGAAACGTCACCAAAGATTGTGTATGAAGGATTTTCGACTCTAATGTTTTTATTAAGTCGTTTCTTCAATAAAAAGAGATACATTTGAGTGCTAAATACTTTTAGGGATTCGTGTTTTCAAAGAGGGCTTCAAAAATCCTATAATTTTAATGATAATGTTCTTTTAAAGTTATTAAATAAAACCAATCAATTAAAACTCTTGAGGCTGCTACATCGCAGCAGAGATAAAGCAGAGTGCAACGGAACGCAGGGCTAATCAGAGAGTTTTGACAGGTCGACTGTACTCCAAGGGAGTTAAATCTAGGTGCTTCCTACCACATATAAAACATTTTACTCTTGCCGAAGTCTCAAACTTTTTCTAACCTCTTCCTGCAGAGTTTCGACTAAGTGCGTACCCGTCACAATACTTGGATAAGGCGTCCTCACACGTGGCAAGTTTTTTTTAAAGGTCAAGAAAGTTTCCCTGTCTCCCGCAAACTTTTCTCTTTACACATAGCCAGTCCTGGAACTCGCAATGTCCTTATTTGGCAAATCTTACTCTACCGTTCGCTGCTTCACACATTCTGCGTCGCGGTCAGTCATTGATTCAGTGTAGCTGCATTCAGTGTAGCTGCACAAGAGCGGACGACAAACTCAATGCACATAACAAATATTCACAAGTTGTTTACCTGTAAAGTTCATGGAGATGAAAAATATATACATGCATATAAAGAAGGAAAATGTCCCAGGAAAAATACTTTTTGGAACAAAGAGGAAAGGATTGGGATTGTAAATAAAATTCTTCAAGACGATCCCACTGCTACATCCCCATTACTATATTATACATCTGAAAAAGGACATACATTTGAAAACAGCTAAGTGAGAGCTGAGGGGGTGGGTGGGTGGGAAATGGATCTCAACACTGGAAAATGAACCCCGGGTCATCCGTGTGGTAGGCAGCTATTCTATCACTACACCGGCAATGCGAACGATGGTAAGACCAACTTTTTCCACTCGGCAGCCGTACTTATGTACTAATAGTGATTGACTGATATTCCTTTTTATTTCCAAATGCTTCTATCGACCAACTCTCCACAAACATTAAATAAAATCCTGTTGTGTAAAACTGGATCCTAGATCCGTTAACTCCACTGTCCGTCCGGTCATTCAACATGGTAGCGTTTGCTTTTTGATCAAATTGGCCGCAAAGCTTGGATGACAACGTTATGTGTTGTTTTTTTCGATAGACTGCACCCATTAGAAAGATTCAATGAGGTATTTAGGTGTCAGGACACCCTGCAACTGACAGATAAACTGATAATAACCATAGATGTTTCGAATCGATGTGGTCTGACGCCATGAGGTTCCAACAAAAATAACTGTACATCTCAAGCAGTAACCCATTTGATTGGTTGTTCATGGAAACTTTCCATACCAGCGGCAAGAAAAATAGAGCACAGTTCTATTTGTCAGCAACCAGACAGAATACTTTATTTGCGACTGCCGTCTTTGCAATGGCAAGTGGAAGATTGACAGAAAACTTGCTACATGTGAGTACGCCCTTATTCATGGATTTTGTATCTGCCCCACCCCACCCCCTCCCCGTAAAAACTAAATTCCTAACTACAAACATATCAGGTAGGACTTTTCACTCCCGGCATACATGCCAAAGTAGTCTAGTATTCCTATTGGCAGATTTGCCGCATCACCTGTCTGAGATGGAACCTTTGTGATCTATGTGCACAAACTCTCAGTACGCTGGATCAAAAACGTTCTAAGACAAGTAGTATAGAACTTAGCGGTTTGACCTTGTTAATGAACACCCTTAAGTAGCAGACTGTTCACTTTTTAAAGTTAAAGGGACATAACTTGCTTGGCACTGCCAAAAATGTAGGCCATGTCAGTGACAAGGTCATTCGACCTAAATCTGTGCCTCAATTGGTACATCGAATGCCAACGCTTCCAGTTTTCCAGCAAGCTTGCGAGTAGAGCTCGCATAACTTTAACTCCCACAACCCAGGTGAAACAAAATCAATACAGCTGCCCCAGCTACATGCCAGAGCCTTCTGTTTGCTCGCCCCGACAGCCTGAATGTAAACAGAGCGAGATGCAAGACGTCCTGGTTTGCAGAGCCACCGGGGGAGAGACAACAGATTTTGGGGAGTGGAGTGACCCCCATAGGACACTATAAAACCCGTATAGGCTTTGGAGAAACTTTATGTATGTTTGACTACTTAGCTTCCCTTACTGTGTTGGTATGAGCTTCTGGGAAGGGAAAGACAACTGAGAAGTGCTCTCTCTTTCATGCTGTTGTCATAATCTTTTCATGCCTGTTCCTGAGATTAAATGGTTAATAAGAGATCTTGCATTGTGGTTTGAAACTGCTTCACTCATTGGCATCGGAACTGCACTGTTCATAACCTCAGGACTACTTGATTTGGTTGTTGCTTTTTTAATCCTGTTAAAAATACTTTCAACGGCTTTGCCCCCTAGCTGTTTAGCTTGTGTTTCTGCAATGTTCTTTGCCGTATCTGAAGCAAGCTGCTTTACAAAAGGCAGCATCTCAGTGAGAATTGTTGTTCCAGAAAAGAACGCTTTTTTTTCAAGATTAAAAATATTACCCAGAAGTTGGCCTCCAACGACTTTTTGTTTCAAATAATAATTACGTCTCATTTATAACTATGGGTTAGATTTCCTTTAAAGACAAAAAAGGGTTCCTATTTCACCTCTAAAGTCTACAAGATTTCCTGATTGATCAGTGATTCTTATCATGATAGCTGAAATGAGGTTACTTTGATTTATAGGTAAGTAGATTGGTTGATTGGGAGAAATGTGAAGCAATGTCCCTGGGGAATGGTTAGGAGCAAATGCATACAACACATCTGAAGAGGTCCCATTGATGTAGGATTCACTGACCAGTGAACACCTGATTAACAAGCTGTTAATTGTGGTTATGTTTACTGCTCTGTCCCCATCTCCAGATTCTCTAACCAATCTGCTGTCAAATCCCAAAATTTATCTTAGTGTGTTGCTTTCTGTGAAATCAATTATGAAACCAGGCTGCAGAGTTACTTTTGTTCGTAAAGTGTTGTAATTTGGTTCAATTGTAATGCCTTCATTTCCCCTAATTCTTTTCATTCCTTTTCATATTTCTTTATCTATGTCTGGAATGTTGTATGCACCGAGTGGTATAGTAATTGTTAAAACCTGACCATTTTCAATATATGTAAATGTGTTGTTTTGTTCTGTCACATTGAACAATGAATACCAGAGATCAGCACTGATTAGAGCTATCTTGTATTGCTTGCTTGGGTCTAGAACAATGTTTTCTCCAAAGTAAGTGGTCAAGTTTTGGCATTGCTGCCCAGAACTATCTAAGAATATGATCATTTCAAACATCTTTATACTTAGTACAAGTACATTTTGCAAACGTAATGATGTTTTTTCTCTGATTCTGAATACATTAAAAACTTCATTCCACAACATAATTGGATTATCAGATTCATCAGTGATCCACAACCTTATTTGTGACCCTCCATCACGGAATGAGGCGCTTTGTCCCTGGAACCATTCAGCGCTAGCACTGGAAATAGGTACAAGGGGTGTGGGTTGTCGATTTTGAGTTTTTGGTTGTCTCTGGTTCAGTAATCCTTTATCTACAAGTTTCTGTAAATATTTGAGTAAAATTCACTTCCAAAGTTAGTAAAAAATGTGTTTAATAAGCACTACCCGTCCAATTTTGGCAAAGCAATCGCGCAAAAATCAACACTTTTTAACTACCTGTCACCCCTCTATTTTTTGAGTGGACCCATTGTGTTACACACGATTGTGTGGAAAGGTCTTTGTTACCAAGAATACGATTGGTTGGTTTCAAATAGAAAGCCAATTAGAAGACTGAAAACAATAGTTCTGAGGGGACACCTTTGTAAACAACACGTCACCAAGGCTGGGGTTCTGCGCCGTGATTGGCCAAATGTGTGCACGTGACGTCAATCGGCCAACCAGCGCGAGGCTTCTATTCAAGATGGCGTCCCATAGCGTGTCTGAAGAAAATTTAATTGTTGTCAAAGCTTTGAATTCCGCTCGAGATTCTAACATTACGGACCACGAAGATAGTGAACAGATAGAAAGTTTAATCCAAGATTACTTTACAACACCAGCATCAGAGGAAGATGGCTTCAGCGACGATGACGAGGAAAGTGGTGATGAAGTGAGTGTTGGTTTGGGTGAGGAAGGATCCGAAGGTGAAGATAGTGCACAGAGTGACAGTGACAACGACGATCAACCACTGGTTGCTGAATGTGATGTGAACAATGAACAGTATCATGCAACTCAACATCCTGATGAGGAAAGGCGAAAGGTGGAGGGATTTGACTGCAGATGCAAAGTCAAGAAGGCTGAGGGTTCTACGGAGTCAACAAAGCAGGGTTGCATTGCACAGTTTTCTGATGATGAGATGATGGCAAGAATACTGGACATGAAGGAGTTTTCATACTCTATGCTGAAATATTTTTCATTAATATTTAATGTGAATTTCATCGTGCAAGTTCGTAAAATTCGTTAGTGATAGCTATTACCAAGAGAGGGGAAAGATAGCAGAAGCAATACTATTCTTGATAAACAGTGTTTTACTGTTGTCTATTCTGTAGTGATCGCTTGCCTACAGCTACAGTTCAGACTAACATTTATTTAATGTGACCCTCCATCACATTTTGAATGGCATAATGAATTGTGTCCACATTCAGGGATCTCGCTAAGATTTTTGCTTACCGGTATTCCCCCACAACCTAACTCCAGCCTCCCAGCAAGAATCGGTCCCAGTCATGTTACTACCGGTAATGAGTACGTGTTCAAAATACATGCTTACTATTATTGACTCACATGCGAAGCAAAAGTGAGTCTATGTACTGAGCCGTGTCGTCCGTCCGTCCGTAAAAAACTTAAACGTTAAATTTTTCTCGGACACTATTAAGTCTATCAACACCAAATGTGACATGATGGTGTATGATGACAAGGCCTCAAAAAACATACATAGTGACTTGACCTTGCTTCAAGGTCAAGGTCACAGGAGCCATAAATGTTGTCTCAAAAACAGTCATTTTTCACATTTTCCCACTTTTCTCCCACGTTATTGAGAATGGCGACCTCAGCTACAAGTGGTATATAGGTCAAAGCATGCCCTATCTTTTGATACCAGTTTGGTTGACCTTGCTTCAAGGTCAAGGTCACAGGAGCTCTTCAAAGTTAGATTGTATACATATTTTGAAGTGACCTTGACCCTGAACTATGGAACATAACTGTTTCAAACTTAATCATTATGTGGGGCACATGTTATACTTTCATCATGAGACACATTTGGTCACATATCATCAAGGTCAAGGTCACTTTGACCCTTATGAAATGTGACCAAAATGGGGTAGTGAACCACTAAAAGTGACTATATCTCATGGTAGAAAGTGCCAATAAGCACCATTGTGCTTCCTATGTCTTGAATTAACAGCTTTGTGTTGCATGACCATGGATGACCTTGACCCAAGGTCAAGGTCACATGTATTTTGGTAGGAAAAATGTGTAAAGCATTTCTTGATGTATGATGTCATTGGTAGGTTTAGTTGTTTGACCTTGACCTTGAAGGTCACCTGAAGGTCAAGGTCATATAAAGGTCAAGGTCAAGCATGTGAGTCGTATGGGCTTTGCCCTTCTTGTTGTCATTCAAAGTGTAAGAGTATTCATGTACACTACAGGCTCTGAACATCCATGAAGAATTCTTGCTGAGTTGTTTTCCCCCCCCCCCCCCCCCCCCATTACAATCGGTGCTTGCTGCTTTCTCCCGGTCGTCGGGACCGACAGCTAAACGAAAATCATCAGTTCCCATTGTGGCGTATAAATAGTATAACAATCACTGTGCACCCCACTCACCCCACCCCACCCCCCACCCCCATTCTTTACTACACAAACAGTTTAGTGTAATCTCATATCACATAGCATTTTGTTCTGTGTTTCTTGGACCTGTGGACATTAGCACTGATTTTAAAATTATTATGAATAGGTTTTTGATCAGTAAGCCCTTGTGACAATTTAGCCGTGAACGTACATTTTCGTGTATTTTCTGAAACAATGTTGGCAATTAATTACTTTATGTTTCAAACTGAAAATTTGTGTGTTAGTTGTTTATGTTATGTTGTATGACTGTGCCAAATTTCAAAGAAACGCATGCATGGTTGCAAAGGAAACTGTTGTGCTAAAGTTTCAAAACTGTTATTTCAAAATTTCTCAGAAACACATTTCCGAGGGTGGGTATATTCAAATACCTGTAACTTGGAGACTAATTGTCCGATTTTCAAATGGTATTCACCATTGTGATTGCCATTTAAAATACTTTCAGACAGAGTAAAAAACTGAAAATGGCCCAGGGGGGCAAAGCGACTCATTCCGTGGTGGAGGGTCACGTTTTGTCTGTTTGAAGAGGTATGTACTTTACAAATGAGGGGCTTGCTTCTACTAATTTTCCAAATGAGCTAAATGAAGGCACAAAAGAGTGAATGACTCCCCTATTAGAAGAATGAATGTTTATCAGTGGATCAGGAAGTGTTCTACCATAAGCATGGCCACAGATTCTTTGCATTTTAAAAATCAAGAAAATTTCCCACACTTTCATGATGTTCAAACACCACTGCATAACCACAATGAACAACCACTTTAACTCTTTGGTTAACTAAGCTTAATTCTATGTTATCTGGGTTGTCTCCATTATTCTAAATTTTTTTCTTTATTGTGTGGTTTAGTTCAGAAATGGTGTACTTACCACAAGGTATTCTAAAGGATTTGTAAATAGCAGGACAGACAATGTAATGAAATTGGTTGTTATGATAGCTCACATTATGCGAAGTGTTTGGGATAAAAGCCTTTTCTAGTGCAATTTCATACCGTTTAGAGGGGTCTACCTTCAAGTCAATGGTAAAGTCATGTGCACAATCTATAGGTGCTGCAGCACTGCTCAAAACAACCTTTTCTTCCATATATATTTCATACAAATAAAATATTGGCTTATATATTTGTGTATGGTTCGTATGTCGTTTTATATTCCTCTTTGCTGATAATGTTAAT
>JAWQFJ010032446.1:40000-50797 GCA_034096865.1 Theodoxus fluviatilis | reverse complement strand
AGTGTGTTATCAGTAAAGGGGAAGATGAAGATGAACACTTGTCATGTTCCAATGATGATGATGATGGACATGATGATGAAAAAAATGTTGAGGTGGAGGGTGTGATAACATATTTTTTTTAATAGCCGAGTTTTTTTTGTTCGTAATGATAGTAGGCTTTCCATTATGTTTGATGTGGGCATGACTGAATGCAAGCAGAAATTTTACAGCAGATGCCACTAATAATTATGATTCTTCTTGTAGTCTCCATAGATTGACATGTCACTCGTCAAAGCTTTTTTGCACTTGTATACATCTTTATCAACTTTATCAAAGGTCAGCAAGTTGAAAAACTTTGTATTCCTTTCAACATGATGCATTGTTTTAATGTTGATGGACTTGGAATTGTTGATTTTTAAAGCTTTAGTTGCAATTTTGCAAACACCACACAACAAGCAGATTGATCTGGAAAACGCAAAAGATATCTTTAGAAAATGAAAGCATGATTTTCTCTTTTGTGACATTTGATTTTTGACTCACATGCGAAGCAAAAGTGAGTCTATGTACTCACCCGTGTCGTCCGTTCGGGTGTCCTGTCGTCCGTAAAAAAAATTAACGTTGGATTTTTCTCAGAGACTATTAAGTCTATCAACACCCAATTTGGCATGATGGTGTATGATGACAAGGCGTCAAAAAACATACATAGTGACTTGACCTTGCTTCAAGGCCAAGGTCGCAGGGGCCATAAATGTTGTCTAAAAACAGCCATTTTTCACATCCTCTCAGCATTTCAGTCGTGTGGGCTTTGCCCTTCTCGTTCATACCACTTCTGACCCATTCACAGCAGAAAGAAATCAAAAGAAACCATAGTCAAGGAGGGACTGGGTTAAATTCCCCGCCCATGTCTGGGTCTGCCTGTAGATGAATTCATATCAAAGACAGCTTTGTGCATGAAGACATCTGACCAGTGGGGTATTTCGGTGTGGATCAAGGCAGCGAGTTGGGGATTTTTAGTGGGTGGGTTTGTTTTATTTTTGGGTGGGTGTTAGAAATGGGTGGGGGGTATAAAGTGGGTGGATGGGTGGGGTATTAAAGTGTGGATCAAGGTAGCAAGATTGTTTGGGTGGGTGGGTGGGTGTATTAAATGGGTGGGTGGAATTAAGTGAGTGGGTGGGGTATTTCAGTGTGGATCAAGGCAACAAGATAGGGGTATTTAGTGGGTGGGTTTGTTTTATTTGTGGGTGGGTGTATTAAATGGGTGGGTGGAATTAAGTGGGTGGGTGGGGTATTTCAGTGTGGATCAAGGCAGCAAGATAGGGGTATTTAGTGGGTGGGTTTGTTTTATTTTGGGTGGGTGTATTAAATGGGTGGCTAGAAATAAGTGGGTGGGTGGGGTATTTTATTGTGGATCAAGGCAGCAAGATGGGGGTATTTAGTGGGTGGGTTTGTTTTATTTTGGGGTGGGTGGGTGGGTGTTAGAAATGGGTTGGTGGAATTAAGTGTGTGGGTAGGGTATTTCATTGTGGATCAAGGCTATCAAGGCAGCTAGACTATTAAATGGGTGGATTTGTTTTAATTTTAGGTGGGTTGGTGGATATATTAAATGAGTTGGTGGTATTAAGTGAGTGAGTGGGTAGGGGTATTTCAGTGTAAATCGAGGCTATCAAGGCAGCTATATCATGGGGGTATTTAGGGGGTGGGTTTGTTTTAATTTTGGGTGGGTGGGTATATTAAAATTTAAATGGGTGGGGGGTATTGTGTGGGTGGGTAGGTGGGGTATTTTAGTGACAGGACTATGTTTGACACAGGGTTGTGTGCGTCACTGGCTTCTGTGTTGTAGCAGCAACACCCTTATGGTGTTGCACGTTGGTGGGGTACGGAGTGTGCTGGTTGCTCACTGTCGGGTTGGTCTTCACAGACATGTACTGGGTGTGTGTGTGTGTGACTGGCTGTGACAGGTTTTGAAATGGGAAGTGTGGCCTTTGATAAAGGCGTCATGGAAAGGATGGTGTCTTTAGCTGTCATGTAAATGTTGATAAATGTGTTGAAAAGGAGGAAATGTGTGTGTTGAATGCTGTGCCCCTATGTGTGTGTGTGTGTGTGTGTGTGTGTGTGTGTGTGTGTGTGTGTGTGTGTGTGTGTGTGTGTGTGTGTGTCTGTCTCTGTCTCTCTCTGTCTCTCTCTCTCTCTCTCTCTCTCTCTCTCTCTCTCTCTCTCTCTCTCTCTCTCTCTCTCTCTCTGTCTGTCTCCCTCTCTCTCTCTCTCTCTCTCTCTCTCTCTCTCTCTCTCTCTCTCTCTCTCTCTCTCTCTCTCTCTCTCTCTCTCTCTCTTCTAAGCTTTCCTATGATTGAGAAGAGAAAGTTTTTGTGTTTTTTGGTGCAGTTTTTTTCCAAGTAGAGGATTTATTGTCTAGAGCTCAACAGCTGTTGTTGGGTTTGTCTGAGCTTTCAAGCTTGACCATTTTTTGGCCCGCACTGCAAATTTGCACAAACCAATCTATGCTACATGGCCTGGCCTGTAGTTCTTTAAATGGAAATTTGTGTGTCTCTCTTTCGATGTGCCATCAATCTGGTGAGAGTTTTTTGGGGGGTTTTGGCATGCATGTTCATCCTAAAGTAAAATTTGATTCAGAGAAGAAATTATTTTTTTAGTTTTTTTATTATTCTGGAGTGAATTTAAAGAGAAAACTAGATGTATCCCCTGTGTTTGAGAAATGTCTTGTTTGATCCAGTTTGATATTATAACCCTTCTCATTACTCTCCCCACAGCCAAATTTGGGACTAACTGAGGTACTGAAAGCTGTTCATAACTGTTTCCAATGGCAGTTACTCAGGATATGGGTTGTGTGGCCTACACCCCCCCCCCCCCACCCCCCCACCCCCCCCCCCCCATGCACACATTTTGGCCATAGTGGTGTTTTTCTTTCTGGAGCATAAGCAGGAATCGGCTTATCTCATAAACATGTGGTAACTTTATGTCAAGTGCTTGTGCACTGGTCAGTCGGCAGGGGATGTGCTGAGGGGCTTAGACTAAGCACTGTCAATGGTTAATTGCCACTGTTTCAATGTCTTTTTCCCAAGGTAAAGAAACTCAAGGAAATATTTACTTTGATATTTTTTTAACAAATATTTATTTCAATCAGAATAAGAAACAAAACCAAAAATTTCATCATTTGGAGTGTAAGGTGACTTTGTGGATGATTTTATGCATTGTATAAGTTTATTTTTAAAAAAAATTGAGAACTGCAATACCTTTTTTTGTGCTTATGTAGACTTTGAAGTTTGCTTTTCTATGAGAGAGAGAGCAGCTTTGCAATGGACACAGAATGGGAATTGTCTCTGATTTGAAGGAGCATGTACATGTTGAGTGAGAATCACTATAAAGATGGTGAGTTTAAGAGTAGAACGGGTGACATAAAGATAGTGTGTTTGAGAGTAAAGCGGGGACATAAAGATGGTGTGTTTGAGAGTAGAATGGGTGAATATAGATAGTGAGTTTAAGAACTGACAGGGTGACCTGAAGATGGTGTTTTAGGGCAGACTATGACGTATACAGGTGGTGCATTTGAGAGCTGTGGAGGCTTTTCCAGTTGCCTGTGTGTACCATGGGTCTCTATCCATGGAGTGTGCAAACAGCGGTGATGAAGCAATCTCTGTTTGAATGAAGTGCATGTGTTTGCAAAACTCCTGAGCTCTGAGTGAGCGTGAGAAAATGTTTCTTTTCAAACAGTGACAAGTGTTTGTGCCTCATGGAATCAATTATGTTTCTTGAAGTGGCTGTCTGTCTTGTGTGCTTAAAGTTTTAGCAACAAACAGTGGAGATCTATGTCAAAATATTTATTTTACTTTTAGGAATAAATTTCGTCATGTGTTTCTGTGAGCTCCAGATGAATTCCGAGAGAGTTATGTAATGCTAACAGTTTTAATGGAACTTTTTCTTCATTCACTGTTGGGAGAATGTGAGAAAGAGAGAGAGAGAGAGAGAGAGAGAGAGAGAGAGAGAGAGAGAGAGAGAGAGAGAGAGAGACAGACAGACAGACAGACAGACAGACAGACAGACAGACAGAGACAGACAGACAGACAGACAGACAGACAGACAGACAGAGAATGTAGGCAGATAATGTTTCATCTGCACAAGAAAGCATGCAGGCATTATTATGGTTTGGGTGCCTTCTGCTTTCAGTTGCCTGTGACAACTCTACCAGCCAATCATTTGCTTGGGGGACTCATTCTGGTCCCTCCAATGGGGGTTCTTTGTAGATCTGTGTACATGTACTCCACTCTAAGACAGCGTGTCAGCCTCCAATGATGTCAGGCCCAATAGTTTTTATATATTAATAAATAGACTAGTTTTTGTAAGGTACCATCTCTCTATGCCCGCCTGTCTGTCTGTAACAGCAGACAGACAAGTAGATGGACAGACAGGCAGATGGACAGACAAGTAGATGGACAGGCAGGCAGATGGACAGGCAGGCAGATGGACAGGCAGGCAGGCAGATGGACAGACAGGCAGGCAGATGGACAGACAGGCAGGCTGATGGACAGACAGACAGATGGGCAGACAGGCAGATGGACAGGCAGGCAGATGGACAGGCAGGCTGATTCACAGGCAGGCTGATAGACAGGCAGGCTGATGGACAGGCAGGCTGATGGACAGACAGGCTGATGGACAGGCAGGCAGGCTGATGGACAGACAAGTAGATGGACAGGCAGGCAAATGGACAGGCAGGCAGATGGACAGGCAGGCAGATGGACAGGCAGATTCACAGGCAGAAAAGCAGATGGGCAGGCAGGCATATGGACAGGCAGGCAGGCTGATGGACAGGCAGGCAGATGGACAGACAAGCAGATGGACAGACAGGCAGATGGACAGACAGGCAGGCAGATGGACAGACAGGCAGGCAGATGGACAGACAGGCAGGCTGATGGACAGACAGATGGGCAGACAGGCAGATGGACAGGCAGGCAGATGGGCAGGCAGGCTGATTCACAGGCAGGCTGATGGACAGGCAGGCTGATGGACAGGCAGGCTGATGGACAGACAGGCTGATGGACAGGCAGGCAGGCTGATGGACACCAGGACAGACAGGCAGGCTGATGGAGAGACAGGCAGATGGACAGGCAGGCAGATGGATAGGCAGGCAGGCAGGCTGATGGACGGACAGGCAGGCAGATGGACAGACAAGCAGCCAGATGGACGGGCAGGCAGGCTGATGGACAGGCAGGCAGATGGACAGGCAGGCAGATGGACAGGCAGGCAGATGGACAGACAGGCTGATGGACAGGCAGACAGACTGATGGACAGACAGGCAGGCAGATGGATAGGCAAGCAGATGGACAGGCAGGCTGATGGACAGGCAGACAGGCTGATGGACGGACAGGCAGGCAGATGGACAGACTGGCAGGCAGATGGATGGACAGGCAGGCAGATGGACAGGCAGGCAGATGGACAGACAGGCAGGCAGATGGATGGACAGGCAGGCAGATGGACAGACAGGCAGGCAGATGGACGGACAGGCAGGCTAATGGACAGGCAGGCTGATGGACATGCAGGCTGATGGACAGACATGCAGATGGACAGACAGGAAGATGGACAGACAGGCAGGCTGATGGACAGGCAGGCAGGCTGATGGAGAGACAGGCAGATGGACAGGCAGGCAGATGGATAGGCAGGCAGGCTGATGGACGGACAGGCAGGCTGATGGACAGACAAGCAGCCAGATGGACGGGCAGGCAGGCTGATGGACAGGCAGGCAGATGGACAGGCAGGCAGATGGACAGACAGGCTGATAGACAGGCTGATGGACAGACAGGCAGGCAGATGGACAGACTGGCAGGCAGATGGATGGACAGGCAGGCAGATGGACAGGCAGGCAGATGGACAGACAGGCAGGTAGATGGACAGGCAGGCAGATGGACAGACAGGCAGGCAGATGGACGGACAGGCAGGCTAATGGACAGGCAGGCTGATGGACAGACATGCAGATGGACAGGCAGGCAGGCTGATGGACAGACAGGCAGGCTGATGGAGAGACAGGCAGATGGACAGGCAGGCAGATGGATAGGCAGGCAGGCTGATGGACGGACAGGCAGGCAGATGGACAGACAAGCAGCCAGATGGACGGGCAGGCAGGCTGATGGACAGGCAGGCAGATGGACAGGCAGGCAGATGGACAGACAGGCTGATGGACAGGCAGACAGGCTGATGGACAGACAGGCAGGCAGATGGACAGGCAGGCAGATGGACAGGCAGGCTGATGGACAGGCAGACAGGCTGATGGACAGACAGGCAGGCAGATGGACAGACTGGCAGGGCAGATGGACAGACTGGCAGGCAGATGGATGGACAGGCAGGCAGATGGACAGGCAGGCAGATGGACAGACAGGCAGGCAGATGGATGGACAGGCAGGCAGATGGACAGACAGGCAGGCAGATGGACGGACAGGCAGGCTGATGGACAGGCAGGCAGATGGACAGACAGGCTGATGGACAGGCAGGCAGGCAGGCAGATGGACAGACAGGCAGGCAGGCAGACGGACAGACAGGCAGGCAGATGGACAGACATACAGGCAGATGGACAGACAGGCTGATGGACAGGCAGGGTGATGGACAGACAGGCAGGCTGATGAACAGGCAGGCAGATGGACAGGCAGGCAGATGGACAGACAGGCAGATGGATAGGCAGGCAGGCTGATGGACAGACAGGCAGGCAGGCTGATGAACAGGCAGGCAGATGGACAGGCAATCATATGGACAGGCAGGCAGATGGACAGGCAGGCAGATGGACAGACAGGCAGATGGATAGGCAGGCAGGCTGATGGACAGACAGGCAGGCAGGCTGATGAACAGGCAGGCAGGTGGACAGGCAAGCAGATGGACAGACAGGAAGATGGACAGACAGGCAGATGGACAGACAGGAAGATGGACAGGCATTCAGTTGGACAGACAGGCAGATGGACAGACAGGCAGATGGACAGACAGGAAGATAGATGGGCAAGCTGACAGGCAGGCAGGCAAACAGACAGAACAGACATGAAGGCCGACACAGAAATAGCGGGAGGGAGAGGAGAAATGAGGCACCAGTCATAGCACTGTTTTTCTGGTCATCCTGTTTGTCTGCACCTGCATGTGTATTTCCACATCTTTCTTTCTTTCTTTCTTCTTTCTTTCTTTTTTCTTTCTTTCTCTTTCTTTTTTCTTTCTCTTTTTTCTTTTTTCTTTTTTTCTTTCTTTCTCTTTCTTTTTTCTTTCTCTCTTTTTTTACTCACATGCGAAGCAAAAGTGAGTCTATGTACTCACCCGTGACGTCCGTCCGGGCGTCCGGGCATCAAGGTCAAGGTCGCAGGGGCCATAAATGTTGTCTAAAAAACAGCCATTTTTCACATTTTCCCAATTTTCTCTGAAGTTTTTTAGATTGGATACCTGACCTATATATGGTGTATAGGGCAAAGTAATCCCTATCTTTTGATACAGTTTGATTGACTTTGCTTCAAGGTCAAGGTCACAGGAGCTCTTTAAAGTTGGATTGTATACATATTTTGAAGTGACCTTGACCCTGAACTATGGAAGATAACTCTTCCAAACTTCATAACATTGTAGTACACATGTTATACTTTCATCATGAGACACATTTGGTCACATATCATCAAGGTCAAGGTCACTTTGACCCTTATAAAATGTGACCAAAATGGGGTAGTGAACCACTAAAAGTGACCATATCTCATGGTAGAAAGTGCCAATAAGCACCATTGTGCTTCCTATGTCTTGAATTAACAGCTTTGTGTTGCATGACCTTGGATGACCTTGACCTTGGTCAAGGTCACATGTATTTTGGTAGGAAAAATGTGTAAAGCAGTTCTTAGTGTATGATGTCATTGCTGGGTTTAGTTGTTTGACCTTGACCTTGAAGGACACCTGAAGGTCAAGGTCGTGTAAAGGTCAAGGTCATGTAAATGTCAAGGTCATGTAAAGGTCAAGGTCAAGCATTTGAGTCGTATGGGCTTTGCCCTTCTTGTTCTTTCTTTTCTTTCTCTCTTTCTTTCTTTCTCTTTCTTTCTTTCTTTCTCTTTCTTTCTCTTTCTTTTTCTTTCTTTCTCGCTTTCTTTTTTCTTTCTCTCATTCTTTCTTTCTCTTTCTTTTTTCTTTCTTTTTTCTTTTTTTCATTCTTTTCTTTCTTTCTTTCTCTTTCTTTCTTTCTTTCTCTTTCTTTCTCTCTTTTTTTTTCTCTCGTTCTTTCTCGTTCTTTTTTCTTTCTCTTTCTCTTTTCTTTCTTTCTTTCTTTCTTTCTTTCTTTCTTTCTTTCTTTCTTTCTTTCTTTCTTTCTTTCTTTCTTTCTTTCTTTCTTTCTCTTTCTTTCTCTCTTTCTTTTTTCTTTCTTACATTCTTTCTTTCTCTTTCTTTTTTCTTTCTCTTTTTTCTTTCTTTTCTTTCTTTCTTTCTTTCTCATTCTTTCTCTTTCTTTTTTTTCTCATTCTTTCTCTCTTTCTTTTTTTTCTCTCGTTCTTTCTTTCTCTTTTTTCTTTTGTTTTTTCTTTCCTTTCTTTCTTTCTTTCTCTTTCTTTCTCTCTTTCCTTCTTTTTGTCTCTTTTTTCTCTCTTTCTTTTTTATTTCTCTCGTTCCTTCTTTCTCTTTTTTTTCTTTCTTTCTCTTTTTTCATTTTTTCTTTCTTTCTCTCGTTCTTTCTTTCTCTCTCTCTTTTATTTCTTTCTTTCCTGTGTTTTTATGGGCCACTCAGAAGTGTAGGGAGGGTCCGGCCTTGAAGTGGCTGTGAAAAGGCCATGGAGGCTATTTTGGGCTATAGCTGCATGCCAGTGTTTGCAGATGGAGTAACTATGAAGATGATGACAACAGTGATGATGACAGTGACAATGGTAGTTGTGGTGGTGATGGTGGTGATGATGATGATGATGATGATGATGATGATGATGATGATGATGATGATGACGACGACGATGATAAGACAAATCATGTCATGCCACTATGATGAGAAATGATGACAAAAACTACAAGTTTGCTCCATGAATAAGACTCAGACAACAATCTGCAAAGCCAATAAATCTAGATTTTAATTTGAAGTGAAGAGAATCCCAGGGTGACTGATATGTGTAGAGGGAGTGAGGAGTGGACTGGACGTATGACAAATGGGACAGGAGGCGTGAGAGGAATCAAGCAAGCTGAGCTTTGCAGGGGATGTGCCATGAAAGTTAGTGGGACGATGATGTATGTCTGTCTCTAGGGGCTTTACCTACTCACTCCCCACAGCAACTGTCTATCCCTGTGAAGCAAGCCCATGGGATTCTTGTCTGCTAAGTGAAAGATGGGTGTAAGGGAGGGCTAGGGGTGGGGGAAGGGGAGAGAGAGAGAGAGAGAGAGAGAGAGAGAGAGAGAGAGAGAGAGAGAGAGAGAGAGAGAGAGAGAGAGAGAGAGAGAGAGAGAGAGAGAGAGAGAGAGAGAGAGAGAGAGAGAGACAGAGAGAGAGAGAGAGGGGGGGGGGGAACTGAACTGATTTATTGTCAGGCCAACCACCCATCCTATCAATGAACCAATGTGGTTTGGGGAGTTTCGAAGCGGCAGAAAGAGAGAGAGAGAGAGAGAGAGAGAGAGAGAGAGAGAGAGAGAGAGAGAGAGAGAGAGAGAGAAACAGAGAGAGAGAAACAGAGAGAGAGAGAAACACAGAGAGAGAGAAACAGAGAGAGAGAGAGAAACACAGAGAGAAAGAGAAACAGAGAGAGAGAGAGACAGAGAGAGAGACAGAGAGACAGAGACAGAGAGGCAGACAGAGAAAGAGAGAGACACAGAGAGAGACAGAGAGAGAGAGAGACAGAGACAGAGACAGTCTGAGAGACAGAGACCAAGAGATAGACACAGAGAGACTGAGATACAGAGAGACCAGGAGAGAGAGAGAGAGAGAGAGAGAGAGATTAAATTGATTGATTAAACTTTATTTTTCAAGGGAAATACATGAATTAGGCATAACTGCCTATCTTACATCCAGCCCTTGTTAAAACAAGAAAACAAACAAACAAATCCCATCGCCCACCCCTACCCACCCACACAGCATTCACACAATAATACAGGTTACAAGTTCAATTCATGGTAATGAAATACGACGTTGAAAATAGCCACAAAATGAATTTAGAATAAGATGAAAGTATCTAGGATGAATATAAGAAAGTATGCAGTTTCATTTTAAATTTCTCTAAAAATTTCTCAAATTTTAGAGAATTGGATAGTGTGTTCCTCATAGTAGCCCCTGAATAAGATAGTCTATGTTTAAAAAAATCAATCCTAGGTTGTGGTATTATAAAGTTATGTACACGAATATTTGAGAGAGAGAGAGAGAGAGAGAGAGAGAGAGAGAGAGAGAGGCAGAGACAGGGAGAGAGAGAGACAGAGAAAGAGAGAGGAGAGACACACACAGAGTCAGAGAGAGACAGAGACACAGAGAGAAAGACAGAGACACACACACATAGACACAGAGAGAGACTGAGATACACAGAGGCCAAGATACAGAGAGACAGAGAGAGACAGTGAGAGACATAGTGACTAAGTGAGAGACAGAGTGAGAGACAGACACACACACACACACACACATAGACACACAGAGAGAGATTCAAATTCAGAGCTGGGAGAGAGGGAGTGGAGGGGAGAGGGATGAATCAGATTCTTGCATGCACTGGGACAGACCCTGGAATGATGATGAAGTGGCCACCTTCAGTTCAGTTCTATCTTGCAGTGGCTGACAGAGGCAGGCAGAGCTGGAAACTCAAATGTGTGTGTGTGTGTGCATGTGCGTGTGCGTGTGTGTGTGCGCATGCG
>JAWQFJ010032446.1:10000-35000 GCA_034096865.1 Theodoxus fluviatilis | reverse complement strand
TTTACAGGGTTTTTGCAACAAATATTTGGTATCTTAAGTATTCTATGTGTAGCTGTGTTCATGGAGAACCTGTTGTGCATACACCGCGTTGTTGGTTTGTAGATTGTACCAGTGCAAGGAATGGCTAGGATAAAGAATTTTGTTACTGCAGGATGTGACAGTCTTTGGTGAGTTGTTAAGTTACGAATATAAATTCTGCTGGTGTGCGTTTTTAGCATTAAAATTTTAATTCCAGCCAAGTTCTTTTCTCTATGCAGTTTTAAGTTACAAAACGGACTATCTCACCTCAAATTCTGTCTACCACACTGGTCGCATATACTGACCTCAGTTTCCTTTTAAATCAACACACCCTAACCGGGACATTTTCACTACAAGAGAGAAAATCTCGTTGGAGCATCGAATACCAGGCTTTACCAATATTCTCTGGGGAAATCAATGGTTTCCAAAGGAAATATACAAACAGACGCACTTCTACCCGGAGAAGAGTCCCTGCCTCTGTCTCATCTCATTCAGAAATCTTGGCACAAAGGAAGTATACAAGGAGGCACACTCCTGACCAGAGAAAAGCATTTTTGACTACAGACAAATCGTACGTAGCGTCTCTGTCTTATCTCATCCAGAACTCTTGCCACGAAGGAAACAGACAAGCAAACGCACTTGTCTGAAGAAGAGTATTCCCGGCCAGATAGAACTGGTAGGGTCTGTCTCATCTACAACCCTTGTCACGAAGGCAACAGAGAAGCAGATGCATTTCTCCCTAGAGGAAACTCCTAGCGTCTGTCTGTCTCTCCAGAGTTTGCACAAAGGAAAGAGACAAGCTGAAGCAGACGCACTTCTGACGAGAGAAAAGTCCTAGCGTCTGTCAGACAGACAGCAGATCTTGTCAGGTCACTACGACCTTGCAGCCTTGTTGTCAGGCGGAGTGGAATGTTGCCATGGACTGTGCAGGGAGGGAGGCTGTCTCTGTGGACTGGGCAAGCAGGCAGGCTGGAGGTTTTCTTGTTAGCTGCAGTTCTTGCTCTCTCGTGTGTGCATGCTTGCCAGCGTGCAAATTAGCTTGTTCATGAAGCGGCCGACCTGTTGCGTCTGAAGAAATTTTCTAGGAATGCGGTATCGTCTGCACTTACACCGCTCGTTGGAATCTGCCCTCCTGCTAATTAAAAAAAAAGTGATTTGATTGAAATTTGTTCGTTTTGTGAAGAAGTTAGCTCTAAGCTGGATTTAAGCGTTCGAGGATCTGCTGTAGGTCTGGTATCGAGCCTTGAGGCGACCTCACGTTTGGCACGTGGGACGCAAATGTCAGGCGTTATTGATTTTCGTGGGTGTTCATGTCTTACGTGGATACACTTTGCGTGAGAAACCATCGTTGATAAGGCTGGCTCGTTCTCTCCTGACAATCGCTTCGCTTGTGCCTTTGTGTTGTGTGCGTGTGACTTACGAGAAAAGAGAAACATCCGTGCTGCATAGATTGTGCATTGCGGATTTGGTGTAGAGCTGCGAGTGCAAATATTGCAAGACAGTCTCGTCGGTGCTTCATTACGAGAATTCTTGACATCGCTCGTGAGACGTTGAGTGCCTTGTTCTACATAATACTGGGATGCTGTATCGTTGTTGGCTGCATCATAAAGCGTGCTTGCATGCAGGTTGTTAGGAGTTGGACGACACGCGTGCTTTGAAACAGTCTGACGGATTTGGAAGCATAGGGTTGTTGCTTCCTTCGACCTGCTTGAACATTAGGACAACGTGTCAAGTAATCCGTCTTGGTATTCTGCAGTAGAACCATGCATTGGAGCGAGTGTGTGTATTGTGTGATCTCGATTTTGCAATACAAAACGGCTCTCCTGAGGAAATATACAAGGATATAGAGGTTCGAACCTCGACAGGACAAAACTAATCACTCCAAGGACGCACAGTCTTTGTCTAAAAGGATGGGAATTCTTTGTCTAAAGGGACGCACAGTCTTTGTCTAAAAGGACGCACAGTCTTTGTCTAAAAGGACGCACAGTCTTTGTCTAAAAGGACGCACAGTCTTTGTCTAAAAGGACGCACAGCCTTTGTCTAAAAGGACGCACAGTCTTTGTCTAAAAGGACGCACAGTCTTTGTCTAAAAGGACGCACAGTCTTTGTCTTGTCTAAAAGGACGCACAGCCTTTGTCTAAAAGGACGCAGTCTTTGTCTAAAAGGATGCACAGCCTTTGTCTAAAAGGACGCGGTCTTTGTCTAAAAGGATGCACAGCCTTTGTCTAAAAGGACGCAGTCTTTGTTTAAAATGATGCACAGCCTTTGTCTAAAAAGACGCACAGTATTTCTCTAAAAGTACGCACAGTCTTTGTCTAAAAGGACGCAGTCTTTGTCTAAAAGGATGCACAGACTTTGTTTAAAAAGACGCACAGTCTTTGTCTAAAAGGACGCACAGTCTTTGTCTAAAAGGACGCACAGTCTTTGTCTAAAAGGACGCACAGCCTTTGTTTATAAAGACGCACAGCCTTTGCCTAAAAGGACGCGCATTCTTTGTCTAAAAGGACGCACAGTCTTTGTCTAAAAGGACGCACAGCCTTTCTCTAAAAGGACGCACAGCCTTTCTCTAAAAGGACGCACAGTCTTTGTCTAAAAGGACGCAGTGTTTGTCTAAAAGGACGCACAGCCTTTGTCTAAAAGGACGCACAGCCTTTGTCTAAAAGGACGCACAGTCTTTGTCTAAAAGGACGCAGTCTTTTTATAAAAGGACGCAGTCTTTGTCTAAAAGGACGCACAGTCTTTTTATAAAAGGACGCAGTCTTTGTCCAAAAGGACGCACAGTCTTTGTCTAAAAGGATGCACAGCCTTTGTCTAAAAGGACGCAGTCTTTGTCTAAAAGGACGCACAGTCTTTGTCTAAAAGGACGCAGTCTTTGTCTAAAAGGACGCAGTCTTTGTCTAAAAGGACGCAGTCTTTGTCTAAACGGATACGCAGTCTTTGTCTAAAGGGTCGCATATTTTTGTCTAAAAGGACGCACAGTCTTTGTCTAAAAGGACGCACAGTCTTTGTCTAAAAGGACGCACAGTCTTTGTCTAAAAGGACGCAGTCTTTGTCTAAAAGGACGCACAGTCTTTGTCTAAAAGGACGCACAGTCTTTGTCTAAAAGGATGCACAGTCTTTGTCTAAAAGGACGCACAGTTTTAGTCTAAAAGGACGCACAGCCTTTCTCTAAAAGGACCCACAATTTTCTCTTGAGAGAGCCTCTGTGTGTGCACTTGGTGTGAAAGGTCACTCGCACTGCTAGTTACCGATGAGGACTCGCGGTAATTCCTCGTGAAAAGATTTGTCCTCAGGGCAGGATGTGTTCATACGCAGAGGCGCTAGGATTTATTTCTCATCACCAACAGGAAGAGCTCTGTCATTTCTAAAGAGACACTGCGGATTAACAACAAAAGTGCACGGTGTGAAGCGTCAATGAATAAGAAAACAAAGTAGTCCTTTTAATCCCTTTGATGGATTAGCGGTTTGGGGTCCGTCACTAATCTAGGACACAAATTAGGAGCTTGTGCAGAATTCGGCGTCCTGAAAAAGTGCGATCTGTTGTCCGTCACACACTTGGTTTTCCGTAGATTCCTGAAAAATTGGAAACTAGTTTCCCTACATACATGTATGTCGCTGCATATGAAAGCGATAGTTAGTAGTTTTCGGAAGGCGTGGTCGACATGTGGATACAAGTCTATGATTCAGTGATTTGGTTTCCCGTGTTGGGAAAATACGTCAATCAACTTCATCGATCAAATGTTTTTGTCTGTTTTTGTCGCAGTTTTATCGGGCTTTGTCGGGTTTTGCAGTGCTAGATACGACGTCCATTTGACCGCCTGGCACAGTGTCGAACCAGACGTGAGTATAGATCTTCTCTGCGCGAATGATTTCTCTTGATGAACGACTTTTCGCCCTGCATCGACTACTTGACGACAGTTTTAAGCAACTGTTATAAAAAAACTCCCCTTCATAATTTAATTAGCTGTTAGCACCTGCCGGCCTCCGTTAGCACTGCGGAAAAAGCTGCGAAGTTCGGGTCAGACTGTTTGATTGATGGTGACTGCGTCCAGCCGAGATTTCCTTCTTGATCGGAGGAGTTGCGAGACCGCCTTGGCGATTAACTCCCACCTGCATAGTCTTCGTAAACCTTTTCCTGACGAAAACCCCGAGGGACTGAGACCCATCTTCCATGGCGACACCGTCCATGGACTATGACGACAAGGACCTCTATGGTGAGACCACTGCCACCTCCTAACACTAACTGCGTCCTTTCCTCCCCCTGGGTCGGTCTGCGTCGTTGACAGGCGCAGACGTAGATAGGTGTGGTGGAGTTGTTGAGTGCGCGACGACTCAAGATACATCCCGGTGGATGCATTCCTTGAATGTTGTAACTCTTCACATACTTCCAGCCCGAGGTATCATGTATAGCTGTAACAGTTGTTGTTGTTGTTGTTGCGTACCTGGGCTAAACACTCCCAGGATCACCCAAGTGGGTGAGATGATTGCGTGTGTGACTGTTTTTGAACACCCCGCCATATAGGCAGCCACACTCCGTCTTCAGGGGATTTGATCTCTGTCTCCAGAGAATGCCAGTTGTTATATTAGGAGCTCACTACGGCTGAAGATAATCCCCATATAACAGTTCAACATAACAACATTTTGCTGTAGCCTTGGTTTTTGGCTGGAGTCAACAAATAACAACAGCTTTGCCCAAGGCAAGCTGTAACAGTGATATAGATTTTGATGGTATGGCTCTAAGTGTACGCTGTCTGTTATGCTGATCTGTTCATCGCCTGACTTCCGCGTCAGGTTGTAGCTGACCTGATCTGTGCGTCCTCCGTGTACTTCACAGTCCTTGTACCCAATGCAAATGTCTCTCAAGGATGGAGGGAACTTGTACAACACGCTTGTCATACCAAGTGGATTATCCTCATTCAGTGGTCATGTGGTATCAGGCGTCTGACTGAACAGATCCTGCTTCGTTTGATATAATTAGGTCTCCACTGTTTGTTTCTGACGGAGTTATTGACTGGTTCGTCTTGATTGCTCGCTTCCTGCTCGCCATCATCTCCTCGCCCCCATCCCCTTCCCTAATCAACCGGGGTTTTTTCTTGCGTCTGTATATCCACAAGCATTTCTCTTCCCCCCCCCCCCCCCCAATTCGCGCCCTACCATCCAGCCTCCTTCTCCCACCTCCCCTCCTTCTCTCTCTCTCCCCCCCCCCTCCCTCCCAACCCCCCGAAGTGATACCCCCTGCTGATGCCTACCGTGAGAAAGTGGATATTGCTATGGGCAGGCTTGAGCAAATCCATTTGTACAATTTGTCACGGCCTTTGGTGGCGAGCCTGGTCATCGATTACAAGGGATAATTGATTGCCGCGATGGGATAATGGATTCCCATACACCTTTGCCGAGTGTGCCTTGCACTTGCTGGCGAGATTCTGGTGAACTGTTCCACTGTGTGGGTGTAGCAGAATGATTTTTGGTGATTTCCTTTTATCGAACACCTCTGTGTACTGTTCATGTTCGTTCCCAGGCTCGGACAGCCCATCGGGAGCTGAAGTGCAGTTTGCTGGGAAAGGAGTGGCGAGTCCTTGTCTTGTGTTCCAGTGCGGTGTAGGTGTTCATCCCTACAGGAAACTGTTTCCTTTCCATGCATTGTCAAATCGAGAAATAGTTCTGTCTACTGCTGCAAACCGATGCATTCGGACGCCACAAGAGTACAGTGCTGGCCTCTGTTTAATAATGCCCATCTTTTCCCTTCGAGAAGTGGATTGAGATTGGGATAGAGCTACTTCCAAAAGGTGTGCATAGCTCTACGCATTGTGGATCTATGAGCACAGCAATCACGGAAGAGGAAAGACAGTTGTACCGAGTTGGACAGATTCCAGATATAGCCGGGTGAAGCGGGTTCAAAGTGGCCACGCTAGCTGTAGATGTGATGGTCCCTTCCCTCTTTCCACACTGACCCAAACCCTGCCTTTCTGCACTCTGGTCGTAAGTTATCACGTGTTGCTGAATGTCAGGTCTATGTTAATCCTGGCTAAAAATAACGGACACGGCTCCAGCTTCCCCCAAGATTAGCGCTCTCGACGTTAGTCCATGCAGAAGATGAGCAAAACTTGCACCAAAGCTTTTCCATCCCTAGTTGTCCCAGTCCTTCGGGAGGAAAATCTCAGTGTAATGTTGACCTCTGCACAGCAGTTGAATAATTCATGAAAGTCGCTTGACCCAAGGCTTCCGGCGTGGATGTTGACATCTGTATGCAAATTAGTGCCGTCTTTCGTTGACATCTGCTTACAAATTAGTGCTGTCTTTCGTTAATATCTGCATACAAACTAGTGCTGTCTTTCATTGACATATGCATACAAAGTAGTGCTGTCTTTCATTGATATCTGCATACCAAGTAGTGCTGTCTTTCATTGACATCTGCATGCAAATTAGTGCCGTCTTTCGTTGAACCACTGCGTACAAATTAGTGCTGTCTTTCGTTGATATCTGCATACAAAGTAGAGCTGTCTTTCATTGACATCTGCATACAAATTAGTGCTGTCTTTCATTGACATCTGCATACAAATTAGTGCTCTTTCGTTCATATCTGCATACAAAGTAGAGCTGTCTTTCATTGACATCTGCATACAAATTAGTGCTCTTTCGTTCATATCTGCATACAAAGTAGTGCTGTCTTTTCATTGACATCCGCATGCATATTAGTGGTGTCTTTCGAAAATATCTCGCCATACATTTTCTTCTGCAGGATGGTGTCGAGCTGTGTTCTCGGCACGCCAGTGCCTGCCGAGTTCGTTGATAGGTCATTCTCTCACCATGGCATGCAGCATTTGTAATTCATACCACGATTTCTGTCCTATCTGGACAGATTGCAGAAAGCAGTGAGGCTCTCTGGGGTTAAGTAGGCATTCAGTGCTGAATGAGGGAATTTGGAGTGTGCTGGTAACATGACATGTCTTATCTGCGCTGTGTAATATTCAACGTGAGCAGCAAGTTACAAATCCATCCCTTTCGACCGCTGATGGTTCAGATAGCTTTATAATCTGTGCGCGCCCTACCCCCCCTCCTCCCCCCCCCCTCCTCCCCCCCCCCCTCTCTCTGTCTCTCTCTCTCTCTCTCTCTCTCTGTCTCTCTAGCTCTGTCTCTCTGTCTCTCTCTCTCTCTCTGTCTCTCTCTCTCTCTCTCTCTCTCTCTCTCTCTCTCTCTCTCTCTCTCTCTCTCTCTCTCTCTCTCTCTCTGTCTCTCTCTCTCTCTCTGTCTCTCTCTCTCTCTCTCTCTCTCTCTCTGTCTCTCTCTGTCTCTCTCTCTCTCTCTGTCTCTCTCTCTCTCTGTGTCTTTCAGTCAGAGCTACACTCTGCATAAGAACATCTGTGACTGACACCAAAATCTGTGCCAGGAGAGATCGAGTGAGCACCAGAGTGTCAGGGAGTATCTATGGCTGTGGATAGGGTTTCACCATGCAGTCCCAGAACGCTTAGACCACTCGCAGAGAGCAGGAAATAGCTTGGCTTCCTTTCTAGTCCTCCGAGACTGCGTCCAAACACAGTCATTGATTCAGACCTTGTGGGAGCAGAGACAGAAAAACGGTTTGCTAGTTCTTCATTTCCCTGCACAGTCCAAGCGTGGCTTTCTTCTAGAATCGCCTCAGTCCAACTTCGCTGTGCAGTCAGCGAAACCAGAGACACTATAGTATCTCTGGCGAAACGACCTTGGAAGTTCTGTGCAGTCGCCGGCGTGTGGGATTTCTTTGGTGCTGAGTCTGTTGTGTCTACTGAGAGCTGCGGATACCACTGCTCCTCTCCCTCAGTCAGGCAGCGGGCAGCCTGCCTGCCACCCGTCTAGGAACGGATCTGTCTGAGTCTGCTGGAGGGAGGGTTGCTCTGTAGTTCCTGTGCACTTGTTGCCCGGTGGGATAGCCTCGTTTGGAATTCTTCCGTCTGGAAGCGATGCTTCTTCCCTTCAGGTTGTTTCAGTCTGGAATGGAGTTGAGAGTCTAGCTTCCTAACTTGCATGTTTGGAATCTCTCTCTGTGTAATACCCTGGTGTTGGATCAGAGTGTCTGATCTGTGAGAGGGGAAGTTCGAGTTTCTATCGGCACAGATCTTCGAGGAAGGAAGGGGAGACACCCTTGGTCAGTTGGAGATACTTCGCTGCTGCTGTTGCCGCTTCAAAGTTTTGCCATTTCTGACTTACCAAGACCTACCTCCTGCCACGTAACTTGACTGCCCTCTTCCCTCTATCGATCAAATCCCCACCCTTTCCTTCATCTCCCACGCCCCCTCTTCCTCCCCCTCGCCCCCTCTTCCTCCCCTCTTCCTCCCCCTCCTCTTTCCACACTTCCCCTCTCCGCCCAGTCTTCCCTCCATCGCAGTTGAAACACTTCCGTGGGAGTGGAAGCTAGTAAGTACTGGGTACCCCTACCACTTGCAGCTCTGCTCCTCCCCCACCCCCCTACCCACACCCCCACCCCCCTTCCCCCTCCTCTCACTAGCTCCCGTTCCTCCCCACCCAGTGCCTGCCCAGTCGAGCAGAGAGGCAAGGAATTTCTGACGACCGGGTGTTTGTGTGAACCGTGGGAGCAAATTTCGGCTTCAGCGTGCTGTGCATCGTTTATTTCACGTCACTGGCTTTTAAGCCGTGTCCAAGCCGTGTCCAAGCCGTGTCCAAGCCGTGTCCAAGGATTTCACATTCCCTACGTCGACGGGGAGACTACCACTTCAAGTGTGTTTTTACAGCCCGTGTGTAGTGTGTAGTCTGGGAGGCTTGACGCACCCAAAACCCTACTACACACCTATATATGAGAGGGGAGTAGACTGGTCGTAGTAGTAGCAGTGGTTGAAACACCTACTTGTTTATGTAGCGTGGAGTGCTGGGCAGCACTGGGGGACTTGATCGCGTGTGGTACGTGTCTCTCCCCCCTTGGTTATTGCTGAAACAGCCACGGGATTCCTACACAGAGTGCGTGTAGTTTCTCGTGGAACAACCGTGCGTGCGTGCCCCTGTCTATTCCTGAGAGGAGAAAGTTTCTGTGTGGGTGTTGTGCAGTGCCTTGTCGGAATGCTCGCTAGCAGAGGCAGCGAGCCGTGTAGCGGAGCCGAGTGCCTTCTACCAACGTAGCTGTGTAGCACACCTGGCTGCCTTTGCTGTGTCCTGTGCTGTGTCCTGTGCTGCTTCTGTCTAAGACGAAGGAAGGTGGAAACTTTGAAGACGTGCGTGTGTGTATGCGTGTGTGTATTTGTGTTTTTCAATGGCTCTGTGAAGGTTTGTACTTGCAGACCGAAACCACGCCCTAATTCTTCTCCCTCTCTTATCCGTCGCGGTGTCTTGCACAGGTGTGTAAAACCCTCGCTTTGTAGAGCGCTCAGCCAGTGAGAGTGTCGTGGTGAGCCATTTGAACCACTCTCACGTTCAGCTCTTGCTAGATTTGCTTGCTGTCGCGGATCCGTTCATTCGTCCTTGACCCTGGGGTACACGTGGTGAGGTCAGAACCAACTGTGTCTGGTGTGTTGTGTCTGAGCGTTGTGAGGACTTTGTGGACCGATCAGGGATTGGAAGTGGAGTAAAAGGCATCAAAGTGTTGGAACTGCCCAAGTGCTTGCCTTCTCCTACTGGATGGAATGAGACAAAAACAACATTGAAATACGAAATTATTTTGTTTCCTGGCAACTGGAATTCACACCTTATGATTTTAGTTGTGCGGTCTTAATTGTGTTTGTGACAAACCTCAGTGCAATTTTTGTCTGTGATTTGTGTGTATATTGAAGTTTGCCCCAGGCATTTATCAGTGATGTTAACAATCATTACCAAGCAGTGATAATTCAGAACACTAGCACTTTTGAAAGAAACAGAAGGAAAACAAGTATACTGAAAGCTGTGTATCTGTTTATGTGCACGTCTGTGATTTTGAATACCTCACCCCACAAAATGGATCACCAAGTTTGGAAGTGTTTACATGTCCATTGATTTCTGCAGTGGAGTTCTTGCCACCTTTCCTTACTAGCAACCTCACTCTACCCCCCCCCCCCCGCCCCCCCCCCCCCCCCCCCCAAAGAAAGACCTTGCACCATGTTTTGCTGTGGGTGTTGCAAGAAAGACTCATACTCCCCGGATCTTGCAGAGGTCCCGCTTGCCTCCAGCCGAAGAACTTCAGAGAACCTCTCTCCCGTTGTGGAGAAGAACCCTGCGGTTCGGAACTCCAACGGACACTTGACCATCTCCGCCCCCATTCCGGCTCGACAGTCCACAGCATCCCAAGAGGACCACAACAGAGAGGAGGACGGCCACATCTACAACAACACAGCACCGGAGTACCAGAACCATCCGGTGTTCCCCCCCAGCCCTTCCGCAGACCTTTGTCCAGAGCCTGAGGAGCTTGAGGAGGTCATCTTTGACATGTCTGCCAATGCCCTGACCAACGCTGTGTCCAGACTGGAGGCTGTGGCCTCAAGACTGGAGTGTCTGGCAGTCAAGGCTACCGGAGGGGGTGATGGAGCCGCTGGAGACTCGGGTATGTATGGATGTGTGGATTCTTATAGTGTGCATAAAAACTCCACGCTCACAGGCATGCTCAATGCGCACAGAGGTATAATAGTTCAGCCATTAAAAAGATGTGTTTAAGTCTCATTTAAAGTGACAGAGTTTGGAAGACTTTATCAGCAGTTCTGGAATCTGGTTCCAAGAATTCAGTTCTACTGAATGATGGTGGCCATAGCCATTCAGTCTCTGTGAGACACAGAGGTTTTTGTGTGGAAAATCTTCAGATCCTGGTTGGTTTGTAATCTATGAGTAGCGCTCACAGGTAGGCAGGGACTTAACCAGAAGTGCTATTGAACACAGTACAATGAACTTCTAAGTAACACTAGATGTAATCTTCATGGTGACAGCGGATAAATTTAAAGTCAAATTTTTAGTGTCACAAGTCTTGCAGGCTTGAAGTCTACAGTACTTCCAGGCACATGGCATTTCATGCTTGGTGTTTGTTGCAGAAAAGACAGCACTGTGTGTTCATCAATCTCAGGCCCTCCAGAACTTAGAGGAAAGGGAGAAGAAAAACAAACAAATAAACAATATCACACCAAAAACACACACACAAAAACTACATAAGGAAACTGCAAGCAAGGTTAGAGGTCAATGTCATCATGACAGAGGAAGATGTAAAGCCTTGTTTTGGGAGCACTACATATCTGTTAAATTTGAAGCGCTTGTTGCTACATTGACAAAATATTCCCTGGTTGTTGTTGCTACATTGACGAATCATTCATTTGTTGTTGTTGTTGTTGCTACATCAACAAATCATTCACTGGTTGTTTTTGTTGTTGCTACATTGACAAATCATTATATTGTTGTTGTTGTTGTTGTTGCTACATCAACAAATCATTCATTGGTTGTTGTTGTTGTTGTTGTTGTCGTTGTTGTTGTTGTTGCTGCTGCTACATTGACAAATCATTCATTGGTTGTTGTTGTTGTTGTTGCTACATTAGCAAATCATTCACTGGTTGTTTTTGTTGTTGCTACATTGACAAATCATTATATTGTTGTTGTTGTTGTTGTTGCTACGTCAACAAATCATTCATTGGTTGTTGTTGTTGTTGCTACATCAACAAATCATTCATTGGTTGTTGTTGTTGTTGCTACATTAACAAATCATTCACTGGTTGTTTTTGTTGTTGCTACATTGACAAATCATTATATTGTTGTTGTTGTTGCTGCTGCTGCCACATTAACGAAATATTCACTGGCTGTTTTTGTTGTTGCTACATTGACAAATCATTCTATTGTTGTTTTTGTTGTTGTTGTTGCTATGTCAATGAAATATTCACTGGCTGTTTTTGTTGTTGCTACATTGACAAATCATTCTATTGTTGTTGTTGCTGCTGCTGCTGCCACATTAACGAAATATTCACTGGCTGTTTTTGTTGCTGCTACATGGACGAATCATTCACTGGTTGTTGTTGCTACATTGACAAATCATTTTTTTGTTGTTGCTGTTGCTCCATCGATGGATCATTCATTGGTTGTTGTTGTTGTTGTTACTCCAGAAGAGACAGCGCTCTTCGTCCAGGAGTTTGACAACCTCCTTAAAGGCTCCTATTCGGAGTACCTGACCCTGTCTGGAAAGATCAGCGGGGATGTCTTCCAACAGGCGAGTACACTGAGTGGATCTTGCAGTAGTAGTAGTAGTAGTAGTAGTAGTAGGAGTACAGTAGTAATAGTAGTAGTAGGAGTAGTAGTACTAGTAGGAGTAGTAGTAGGAGTAGTAATTGTAGTAGTAGTAGGACTAGTAGGAGTAGTAATAGTAGTAGTAGGAGTAGTAATAGTAGTAGTAGGAGTAGTAATAGTAGTAGTAGGAGTAGTAATAGTAGTAGTAGTAGGAGTAGTAGTAGTAGTAGTAGTAGTAGTAGTAGGAGTAGTAATAGTAGTAGTAGGAGTAGTAATAGTAGTAGTAGGAGTAGTAATAGTAGTAGTAGAAGTAGTAATAGTAGTAGTAGGAGTAGTAGTAGTAGTAGTAGTAGTAGTAGGAGTAGTAGTAGTAGGAGTACAGTAGTAATAGTAGTAGTAGAAATAGTAGTACTAGTAGGAGTAGTAGTAGGAGTAGTCATTGTAGTAGTAGTAGGACTAGTAGGAGTAGTAATAGTAGTAGTAGGAGTAGTAATAGTAGTAGTAGGAGTAGTAATAGTATTAGTAGTAGTAGGAGTAGTGGTAGCTGTAATAGTCATAGTAGGAGGAGTTCTTGTAGTAGTAGAAACGGTAGAAGCAGTAGTTGTGATAGTAGTAGCAGGAGAAGTAGTAGCAGGAGTAGTAGTAGCAGGAGTAGTAGTAGAAGGAGTAGCAGTAATAGTAGTAGTAGCAGGAGTAGTAGTAGTAGCAGGAGTAGTAGTCCTGCACAACAAATGGATGGCGACGCGCAACATATAGCCTCTCCCATCCTGGGGTAGTGATTGCTGCTGCAATGCAGTTCACTGCACATGCATGCACATGGCCTCTCCTACCTAATTGCTCCTGCAGGAACACCTTCACGTGGTCCCCCTGTTGCTCACAAAGCTTCCTACAGGTGCGACCGAGCACTCAGCGGTATAACCGGGAATTGGGCAGACTGGGCTCATAAGCCTTGGTTGGCAACCAGTCTAGGAGAAGGACAACTCTGATCTCAAATCTGGGCAGATGGAGCTCGTTAGCCTCGTCAGGCAGTCCGTCTAGGAGAGGGAAACTCTGATGTAAAACCTACGACCCAAGGACCTCACTGTCACCGTCCCAGCTTGCTAGGCCATTCCAGATGAACCTCGGGTGTAAAGGGTGGGTCCGGTACTGCGCACACCGAACCTCACCATAAAACTCCACTCCACTGCGCAGGCTCAAACTACACGTTCACGCTGGGCTGGATCTTCCCCTGTGGCTGCTGCGGTCGGGCTTGCCGGTCCCGCATCGGCCTCTACAGCCACCAACGAGTCTGCGGTGGATGTGAACAGCAGCATCGTCTCATCTTTGTTCGCGAAGCAACGCCATAGATAGATAGTAGTAGAAGGAGTAGTAGAAGGAGTGGTGATAGAAGAAGTAGCAGGAGTAGTAGTAAAAGTAGCAGTAATAGTAATAATAGTAGTAGTAGCAGTAATACTCATAGTAGGAGAAGCTGGAGTAATAGTAGCAATAGAAGTAGTAATGGTAGGAGTAGCAGTAGTAGTAGTAATAGAAGTAGTAGGAGTAGCAATAGTATTAGCAATAGTAGTAAGAGGAATAGAAGTAGTATGACAGAATGAATAAATCCACTTTATTTATCAAGGATGATACATTAGGCAGAGATACCTATCTTCCACTCCACTTAGCCCCTAATGATTGTGGTAGAATAGCAATAGGATCTGGAGAGCGCTAGTGGTAGGAATAGCAATAGAATCTGGAGAGCGCTAGTGGTAGGAATAGCAATAGGATCTGGAGAGCGCTAGTGGTAGGAATAGCAATAAGATCTGAAGAGCGCTAGTGGTAGGAATAGCAATAAGATCTGAAGAGCGCCAGTGGTAGGAATAGCAATAGGATCTGGAGAGCGCTTACAGAGCGCAAACCTAGCCCCTAATGATAGTGGTAGGAATAGCAATAGCATCTGGAGAGCGCTAGTGATAGGAATAGCAATAGGATCTGGAGAGCGCTAGTGGTAGGAATAGCAATAGAATCTGGAGAGCGCTAGTGGTAGGAATAGCAATAGGATCTGGAGAGCGCTAGTGGTAGGAATAGCAATAAGATCTGAAGAGCGCTAGTGGCAGGAATAGCAATAGGATCTGGAGAGCGCTAGTGGTAGGAATAGCAATAGGATCTGGAGAGCGCTAGTGGTAGGAATAGCAATACGATCTGGAGAGCGCTTACAGAGCGCAAACCTCCGCCAAGGAAGCCTCAATTTCTCTTCCATGGTCTGTACAATTCAGGCAGGATGTTCTGCTAGCCAGGTCTGATGCCACAAAGTTTAGTTCATTTTAGCGCCAGCTAGCGGTCTTTGTGTTTGGAACACAAACGCTGGCATCATGAATAATGTGACGACATCTACTTCATGATGGACAATACAATGATTTGTAGTTATGCTTCCAATTCCCAAACTTAATTACAGATCATTTGGTCAAACTCTGATCTTACACCATTTTGGTGTTGAACTTCTCAAGTTATTTTGCTGATTAACAAACAAGCAAACAAACAAACAAACAAACAAACAAAGCAAAGGAAAACCTTCTTGGCAGGGGTAATGATAGTAGGAGGAGTTGTATTCATGAGTAGATAAGGTAGATAGAGTTACCTCCCTTCAATGGGGCTTGAGATGATCAAACTTGATTTCAAGTTGTCGTACATTCAAAAAATTATATTTAGTGTGAGTGCTGGGTCTCTCTCAGGACATTCATAATGCAGATACTGCATTTTTTACTTCCTTTAAAAAGTTGTCTTGGCTTTTGAAATTTCAAGGATGGAAAAATATCAGGGCATAGTTGTTGTCTTGAGTACCGTACGGACCCAAGAACATTTCTTTGGTAACAAGGTCTTATCCTGAGGACAGGACGATCATATATATAAAGATAATTGAAATTTAACAAACTTGATCTAATTCATCACTTTTTTATTTTATTTTTCTTCAAAGGTGTTCAATACGATTAAGAGAGCCTTCATTTGCATTTTTGTTGGTAATGAGAAAATATGTGCTATGAGACTGATGACAAAGTGTTGTTACAGAGCGGCTTGGTGAAGTAAGGTGTATGACTGTAGACAGATGTGTTGTGTTACAGAGTGGCTTGGTGAAGTAAGGTGTATGACTGTAGACAGATGTGCTGTGTTGCAGAGTGGCTTGGAGAAGTAAGGTGTATGACTGTAGACAGATGTGCTGTGTTACAGAGTGGCTTGGAGAAGTAAGGTGTATGACTGTAGACAGATGTGCTGTGTTACAGAGTGGCTTGGAGAAGTAAGGTGTATGACTGTAGACAGATGTGCTGTGTTACAGAGTGGCTTGGAGAAGTAAGGTGTATGGCTGAAGACAGATGTGCTGTGTTACAGAGTGGCTTGGAGAAGTAAGGTGTATGACTGTAGACAGATGTGTTGTGTTACAGAGTGGCTTGGAGAAGTAATGTATGACTGTAGACAGATGTGCTGTGTTACAGAGTGGCTTGGAGAAGTAAGGTGTATGACTGTAGACAGATGTGCTGTGTTACAGAGTGGCTTGGTGAAGTAAGGTGTATGACTGTAGACAGATATGTTGTGTTACAGAGTGGCTTGGTGAAGTAAGGTGTATGACTGTAGACAGATGTGCTGTGTTGCAGAGCGGCTTGGTGAAGTAAGGTGTATGACTGTAGACAGATGTGTTGCGTTACAGAGTGGCTTGGTGAAGTAAGGTGTATGACTGTAGACAGATGTGCTGTGTTACACAGTGGCTTGGAGAAGTAATGCATGACTGTAGACAGATGTGCTGTGTTACACAGTGGCTTGGTGAAGTAATGCATGACTGTAGACAGATGTGTTGTGTTACAGAGTGGCTTGGAGAAGTAAGGTGTATGACTGTAGACAGAGAAGTAAGGTGTATGACTGTAGACAGATGTGCTGTATTGCAGAGTGGCTTGGTGAAGTAAGGTGTATGACTGTAGACAGATGTGTTGTGTTACACAGTGGCTTGGTGAAGTAAGGTGTATGACTGTAGACAGATGTGTTGCGTTACACAGTGGCTTGGTGAAGTAAGGTGTATGACTGTAGACAGATGTGTTGTGTTACACAGTGGCTTGGTGAAGTAAGGTGTATGACTGTAGACAGATGTGCTGTGTTGCAGAGTGGCTTTGAGAAGTAAGGTGTATGACTGTAGACAGATGTGCTGTGTTGCAGAGTGGCTTGGTGAAGTAAGGTGTATGACTGTATACAGATGTGCTGTGTTACAGAGCGGCTTGGTGAAGTAAGGTGTATGACTGTAGACAGATGTGTTGTGTTACACAGTGGCTTGGTGAAGTAAGGTGTATGACTGTAGACAGATGTGCTGTGTTGCAGAGTGGCTTACTGAAGTAAGGTGTATGACTGTATACAGATGTGCTGTGTTACAGAGCGGCTTGGTGAAGTAAGGTGTATGACTGTAGACAGATGTGTTGTGTTACACAGTGGCTTGGGGAAGTAAGGTGTATGACTGTAGACAGATGTGCTGTGTTACAGAGTGGCTTGGTGAAGTAAGGTGTATGACTGTAGACAGATGTGCTGTGTTACAGAGCAGCTTGGTGAAGTAAGGTGTATGACTGTAGACAGATGTGCTGTGTTGCAGAGTGGCTTGGAGAAGTAAGGTGTATGACTGTAGACAGATGTGCTGTGTTGCAGAGTGGCTTGGGGAAGTAAGGTGTATGACTGAAGACAGATGTGCTGTGTTGCAGAGTGGCTTGGAGAAGTAAGGTGTATGACTGTAGACAGATGTGCTGTGTTACAGAGTGGCTTGGAGAAGTAAGGTGTATGACTGTAGACAGATGTGCTGTGTTACAGAGTGGCTTGGAGAAGTAAGGTGTATGACTGTAGACAGATGTGTTGTGTTACAGAGTGGCTTGGAGAAGTAAGGTGTATGACTGTAGACAGATGTGCTGTGTTACAGAGTGGCTTGGAGAAGTAAGGTGTATGACTGTAGACAGATGTGATGTGTTACAGAGTGGCTTGGTGAAGTAAGGTGTATGACTGTATACAGATGTGCTGTGTTACAGAGCGGCTTGGTGAAGTAAGGTGTATGACTGTAGACAGATGTGTTGTGTTACACAGTGGCTTGGTGAAGTAAGGTGTATGACTGTAGACAGATGTGCTGTGTTGCAGAGTGGCTTGGTGAAGTAAGGTGTATGACTGTATACAGATGTGCTGTGTTACAGAGCGGCTTGGTGAAGTAAGGTGTATGACTGTAGACAGATGTGCTGTGTTACAGAGCAGCTTGGTGAAGTAAGGTGTATGACTGTAGACAGATGTGCTGTGTTACAGAGTGGCTTGGAGAAGTAAGGTGTATGACTGTAGACAGATGTGCTGTGTTGCAGAGTGGCTTTGAGAAGTAAGGTGTATGACTGTAGACAGATGTGCTGTGTTGCAGAGTGGCTTGGTGAAGTAAGGTGTATGACTGTAGACAGATGTGCTGTGTTGCAGAGTGGCTTGGAGAAGTAAGGTGTATGACTGTAGACAGATGTGCTGTGTTACAGAGTGGCTTGGAGAAGTAAGGTGTATGACTGTAGACAGATGTGCTGTGTTGCAGAGTGGCTTGGAGAAGTAAGGTGTATGACTGTAGACAGATGTGCTGTGTTGCAGAGTGGCTTGATGAAGTAAGGTGTATGACTGAAGACAGATGTGCTGTGTTGCAGAGTGGCTTGGTGAAGTAATTCATGACTGAAGACAGATGTGCTGTGTTACAGAGCGGCTTGGTGAAGCAGGCCTTCACAGCTCTGAGGGGATTCCTGGTGACGGCGTCCAAGTGCAAGACTCCCTCCCAGGTCAGTCCTGGCTTACTTTGTTGCAGCACCTGGCTGTCTTTGTTGCAGCACCTGGCTGTCTTTGTTGCAGCACCTGGCTGTCTTTGTTGCAGCACCTGGCTGTCTTTGTTGCAGCTCCTGGCTGTCTTTGTTGCAGCACCTGGCTGTCTTTGTTGCAGCTCCTGGCTGTCTTTGTTGCAGCTCCTGGCTGTCTTTGTTGCAGCTCCTGGCTGTCTTTGTTGCAGCACCTGGCTTTGCTTACAGTTGTGTCACATCACATTTCATCACACACCGCACATAAATCACCATACATCACACCACACCATATCACACCACACATCACACCACACCACATCACACCACATCACACCACACCACATCACACCACACCACACCACATCACACCACACCATATCACACCACACCATATCACACCATACATCACACCACACCATATCACACTACACCATATCACACCACACATCACACCACACCACATCACCCCACACCACATCACACCACACCACATCACACCACACCATATCACACCACACCATATCACACTACACCATATCACACCACACATCACACCACATCATAGAACACCACACCACACCATATCACACCACACCACACCACACCACACTACACCATATCGCACAACATCACACCATATCAAATCACACCACATCACAACACTCCACACCACATCACACCGCCTCACACCACACCACACTACACCATACCATACCACATCATATCAAATCACACCACAACTGCAACACTCCATACCACATCACATCACTTCACACCGCAACACGCCACACCACAGCACTTCACACCACACCACAACACTCCACACCACACCACAGCACTTCACACCCCAACACTCCACACCGCAGAATTTCACAGTACTTCACACCACACCACAACACTTCACACTGCACCACTCCACACCACAGCACTTCACAGCACATCACAACACTCCACACCACATCACAACACTCCACACCACACCACAACACTTCACACTACAACACTGCACACCACATCACAACACAACACACCACACCACAGCACTTCACACCACATCACAACACTCCACACCACACCACTTCACACCACTTCACACCACATCACAACACTCCACACCACAACACTCCATACCACACCACAACACTTCACATTACAACACTCCATGCCACATCCCAGCACTTCACACCATATCACAACACCACACACCACACCACAGTACTTCACACCACATCACAGCACTTCACACCACATCACAACACCACACACCACACCACAACAATTCACACCACACCACAACACTCACCACACCACAACACTTCATACAACAACACTCCACACCACATCACAGCACTTCAAACCACATCACAACACATCACATCACAACACACCACAGCACTTCACATCACATCACAACACTTCACACCACAACACTTCACACCACATCACAGCACTTCACACCACATCACAACACACCACACCACAGCACTTCACACCACACAACAACACTTCACATCACAGCAGTTCACATCACATCACAACACAAGACACCACACCACAGGCACTTCACACCACATCACACTACATCACAGCACTTCACACCACATCACAACACTTCACACCATACCACAACACTTCACACCACACCACAACACTTCACACCACAACACACCACAACACTCCACACCAGACCACACCACAACACATCACACAAAACCACAACACACCACACCACAACACTCCACACCACAACACTCCACACCACAACACTCCACACCACAACACTCCACACCAGACCGCACCACAACACTTCACACCACATCACAATACTCCACTCCACAACACTCCACACCACAACACTCCTCATCACACCACAACACTCCACACCACATCACAACACTCCACACCACACCCAACACTTCACACCACACCCAACACTTCACACCACACCAAATCAAATCACGCCACACCATAACACTTCACACCACACCACAACACTCCATACCACATCACAATACTCCACACCACACCATATCAAATCATACCACAACACTCCTGTTCCTCCTCCTCCCACTCCTCACTTCCCCTCTCCTCCCCCCTGCTCCTTCTTCACTTTTCTTTTCCTCCAGCACCTACTCCTGTTCCTCCTCCTTTCTTCCTCTCCCCCCACCCCCCCACCCCTCTCCTCCTTCACTTCATCTTTACCTCCAGCCCATGCTCGTGTTCCTCCTGTCTCAGCTCCTCCCGTCTCCTCTTCCCATTCTCCTTCTGTCTCTTCTCATCTCCTCCTCTTTCACTCTATTTTCCTCTCTCATCCTCAGAGGGAGACGAGTGCTTTTCAAATGCTTTCTTGTTTCAGAATGGGTTGATGGAGCTTCTGAAACCCCTGGGAGAGAAAATCCAGGCCATTCAGGTGAGGACTGCTTGACCCTTGGTGTTCCACTGGGTGTGTTTGGGAAGTGGAGGATGTGGAAATATGTGGTCAAGTGGTCAGTGCGCTTGACCTGTAGTGGCTTATAATAATAATAATAATAATAATAATAATAATAATAATAATAATAATACATATTACTTGTACAGCTAATGGGTGCGGTGTTCGAAGCTGCATGGTTCCCGAAGCTGCATCCTTGACCAAGATGCTTACTTGCGTTGCTTCTCCCCCACCCAGGAGTAAAACCGGGTACCTGAGAGGGCAGGATTGGCAAGATGTAAAAGGACTAAGCCTATTGTGCAGCCATGAGCCAGCATCGGGTTGGAATACTCCCCAGGGAGTGGAGTTGGTGCTGGTACCTGATTGCATCTTAAATGTCTGTCACTGTGTTTGTTGTGAGGCACCAGCAAAGTTGATCAAGCGGCCCAGTGATCAGGGGGTAAAGTGTAAAGCGGTTTGAGACCCAGACATTGGTGATGAGTCGCTGTATAAAACCAAACCTTTACCTTTTTTCCTCTTTGGATGCCTACTAAAATGACCTTGACATAAATGTTGACTCTGGGACCCACTAGGAAGGAAAATGATTTAATAGTCCATGACTTTTCCTCTCGTCATTAAATGCTTGATTATTGTAACTTTTTCTGTGAAGTGGGGATACCAGTTGATTTTGGACATAATTTTTTTTTTAATGGCAGGAAAGAAGTTTTTGCAGACTCAGCTGATTTAGCACTGAAATGGAACACATGAAAAACACATGCTTTTATGAAAAGCCCTATAAATAAATAAAACACTATCACTGAAATGTTGCCAAACATTAGGGGGCTTATCAATATATATTGCCAAATATTAGAGACTGAGGAAGCAAGCACCGTAAAAAACAATTCCGTGTGATTTGAGTTTACCTGCATATTGAACCGTTAATTGGTAGCCATAACCCAGCACTCAGAACAACTTGGTGTCCTTTGGAAGCCTACATCAGTGCATGCACGCGAGAATGCTGTACACTACACACACCTTCCACAGTGGGCTCTCCAGAGGCAGGTTGCTATGACTACCATATGCCAGGAAAACATCCAAAGGTCATTTCCTGTTTAGTTTGATTTGACCTCTGTCATGACACAGTAGTCGGTGTTGCCATGGGGATGGAAGAGCAGGCCGGTGTTGCCATGGGGATGGAAGAGCAGGCCGTGTCTGGTCTGGCAAATGGATGCATTACAAGAACTGGTTGACTGCACGCTGTGCATGATTACAGTGACGACTGAAAAAACAAACCGGAAACTCCTTTTGGATTGCTTTCCCAGCATTTCCCTGTCCTAGGAGACCCCATTCTGGAGTAGTCACAGAGGAGTAGCCTCCCTTGAACATTTCTTCTTGTGCTGAGATGGACATACATGTGGGAGTGGGTTTGTCCCAGGCGGGCAGCCACCATTTCCTCTGCCTTCTCCTGTTTCTGTCACACCCTTCCCTTCCTTCTGCTGTTCCTCCTTCTGTTCCACCTTCTGTTCCTCTTTCTGTTTCTCCTTCTGTTCCTCCTTCTGTTCCTCCTGTTCTTCCTTCTGTTCCTCCTTCTGTTCCTCCTTCTGTTCCTCATTCTGTTCCTCCTTCTGCTCCTCCTTCTGTTCCACCTTCTGTTCCACCTTCTGCTCCTCCTTCTGTTCCACCTTCTGTTCTTCCTTCTGTTCCTCCTTCTGTTCCTCCTTCTGTTCCTCCTTCTGTTCCACCTTCTGTTCCTCCTTCTGTTCCTCCTTTTGTTCCTCCTTCTGTTCCACCTTCTGTTCCTCCTTCTCTTGTGACCTTGTTTCCCATCGGTTCCACCTTCTGCTCCTCCTTCTGTTCCACCTTCTGTTCTTCCTTCTGTTCCTCCTTCTGTTCCTCCTTTTGTTCCTCCTTCTGTTCCACCTTCTGTTCCTCCTTCTCTTGTGACCTGTGTTTCCCATCGGTTGTCCATGATGCTGTGCACCACCAGGCTACATGATACCAGGGTGTCTTGGATGATACTATCATGTAGCTCATTACTTGCACCTTTCTTTTTCCTCCATTGTTTTTGCTGATAAGCTGTTCAGGAATTTAGTGCTGTGAACATTTTGGACACAACAGTTCTTCAAACTGTTTGTAAGAGAATCAGTTCATCTGAAGAGTGTGTCTCAGTCTGATGTAGAAATAGGTCAGAATAGGTAACCAATAAAGAGAAAAACACATGAAATGAGTAATGCCTCACAACCAAACAGTGCCCCGCTTCTCTCAGGATTAAGACGTGTGTGCCTTCTTCTGTTTTCTGCCTTTGAGAATGCTGCTTTGTGCAGAGGGTGCATAGCTGGTTCTTGTTGCAGGAGTTCCGTGAGAAGAACCGAGGCAGCAGCCAGTTCAACCACCTGTCCGCCATCAGCGAGTCCATCGGTGCCTTGGGATGGGTGTCCATTGTGAGTGGCCTCCCCTTGCTGTCCTGTAGATTTTCTAGGGCCTTGACTACTGCAACAGTACAAGCAACTGCAGCAGTATTTCAGACCGGGATAATAGGCAGGCACACACACACATGCACTTTTGCATACACACACACACACACACACACACACACACACACTCATTATTATACACACACACATACACAGAAAGACACATGCACTCACATATACATGCATATACACAAAGACACACACACTCTCACAGACACACACACACACTCGCATATACATGCATATACACACAGACACACACACACACACACTCACTCACAGACACACACACACTCACTCACAGACACACACACACACTCATTATTATACACACACACACACACTCACCTTTACACACACACACATGTACACAGAAAGACACACACAGAAAGACACTCACACACACACACACACACATAGACACACACACACACACACACACTTTTACACACATACACAGAAAGACACACACACTCACACGCACACAGGTAGACAGTCAATCCATCTGTCAGTCACTCAGAAGTAGATGGAGAGATATAGGTAGATGATTAGATGCATTGGCTGACGGAGTGAGGCAGGTAGATGGATAGATGCATTGGCTGACGGAGTGAGGTAGGTAGATGGATAGATGCATTGGCTGACGGAGTGAGGTAGGTAGATGGATAGATGCATTGGCTGACGGAGTGAGGCAGGTAGATGGATGGATGCATTGGCTGACGGAGTGAGGAAGGTAGATGAATAGATGCACTGGCTGACGGAGTGAGGCAGGTAGATGAATAGATGCACTGGCTGACGGAGTGAGGTAGGTAGATGAATAGATGCACTGGCTGACGGAGTGAGGCAGGTAGATGAATAGATGCATTGGCTGACGGAGTGAGGTAGGTAGATGGATAGATGCATTGGCTGACGGAGTGAGGCAGGTAGATGAATAGATGCACTGGCTGACGGAGTGAGGCAGGTAGATGAATAGATGCATTGGCTGACGGAGTGAGGTAGGTAGATGAATAGATGCATTGGCTGACGGAGTGAGGCAGGTAGATGGATAGATGCATTGGCTGACGGAGTGAGGCAGGTAGATGGATAGATGCATTGGCTGACGGAGTGAGGCAGGTAGATGAATAGATGCATTGGCTGACGGAGTGAGGTAGGTAGATGAATAGATGCATTGGCTGACGGAGTGAGGTAGGTAGATGGATAGATGCACTGGCTGACGGAGTGAGGCAGGTAGATGGATGAATGAATGGACAGACTAATTGACAAAGGGAGACAGACAGAAATGCAATCATGCAAATATACACAGACAGACAGGCAGACTCAGACCAGTACCAACACTTGGAAATTACACAACCAGATCAGGTCGAGCAGTGAAGAGTCCCAAGAGACTGGATCTGTAGGCACACCTATATCTACATCTATATGATCAGACACGCAGGACACAACACATTAACCGGATAGGCATATTTCAGGACGTGGACTTGTATCAACATACATATGAGCAAACAGCCAGTACAGGTTACACCAGTGATACAACCATGGAAGACAAACAGGATTTTTAAATGTTAATGCCTAATGTGTCCCATAACATTATCCATGTACATTGAAGTTTTTCCCTCATAATTTGTTCCCCATAATTCTTTCTTTTGTTAAATTCCACGAGTTGTAAATTTCTCGGCCTGTTTCGCCAACCCATATCAGCAGGTATGCGCACTGGCTTTCTTCTTCAACCGCACGTAAGGGGCCTTTGAACATGAGCTTCGCGTGTTGCTCGAACTTCTTCCATTCCTCGTTGAGGTTGCGCGCCGCCCAATTTAATGAAGGGTTACTCGATGCTGAAGCCATGCTCAATGTTGAGATTAGTGGGAAAGCATGCGAGAAAATTTTGTTACTCACAGTTTGTTTTCGGGATGTCCGCCGTTTTTTCCTGGAAATATCTATGTATGTTTTCCAGATCCCACTTCTGACACCATGTTATGGTCGATGACCATTTAGGATACCTAATGAGAAGGATTTCCAAGACGGTTCCTGTAACGATTCCTTTATTCACGATCCCGTTATGACGAGTCTAGGGACGCCACTTTTTATGTAATCTTTCCCAATGGAGTTGCTTCCCTTGATAAACAAGGTGACCGGGAGATAAACATTACACT
>JAWQFJ010032446.1:0-5000 GCA_034096865.1 Theodoxus fluviatilis | reverse complement strand
GCCAGGGAGTGGGTGGCCAGGGAGTGGGTGGTGATAGAGGGGGTTGGCATGGAGTGGGTGGCCAGGGAGTGGGTGGCCAGGGAGTGGGTGGCCAGGGAGTGGGTGGTGATAGAGGGGGTTGGCATGGAGGGGGTGGCCAGAGAGTGGGTGGCCAGAAAGTGGGTGGCCAGGGAGTGGGTGGCCAGGAAGTGGGTGGCCAGGGAGTGGGTGGCCAGAGAGTGGGTGGCCAGAAAGTGGGTGGCCAGGGAGTGGGTGGCCAGGGAGTGGGTGGCTAGGGAGTGGGTGGCTAGGGAGTGGGTGGCCAGGGAGTGGGTGGCCAGGGAGTGGGTGGCCAGGGAGTGGGTGGTGATAGAGGGGGTTGGCATGGAGTGGGTGGCCAGAGAGTGGGTGGCCAGGGAGTGGGTGGTGATAGAGGGGGTTGGCATGGAGGAGGTGGCCAGAGAGTGGGTGGCCAGAAAGTGGGTGGCCAGGGAGTGGGTGGCCAGGGAGTGGGTGGCCAGGGAGTGGGTGGCCAGGGAGTGGGTGGCCAGGGAGTGGGTGGCCAGGGAGTGGGTGGCCAGGGAGTGGGTGGTGATAGAGGGGGTTGGCATGGAGGGGGTGGCCAGGGAGTCACTGGTGGCCAGGGAGTGGGTGGTGATAGAGCTGGGTGGTGATAGAGGGGGTTGGCATGGAGTGGGTGGCCAGGGAGTGGGTGGTGATAGAGCTGGGTGGTGATAGAGGGGGTTGGCATGGAGTGGGTGGCCAGGGAGTGGGTGGTGATAGAGCTGGGTGGTGATAGAGGGGGTTGGCATGGAGGGGGTGGCCAGGGAGTGGGTGGCCAGGGAGTGGGTGGCTTTTACGAGCTTGATAGTGATCTTATTTCCAATTCAGGGTCGTTTATGTCTAGGGGTAAACAACACTAGCTCTGCCCGCAACGCTTCCACGCATTCATCCAAACAGTGATGACACAAGTCTGAAATGAAAGGTGGGGAACACAAAAACGCAATTCAAATACTTTACTTCTCTCACAATCAAAATCCTAGATGAGCGATAGACGCTACAATTAAGTTACTAATATCAATTTTACAACCATAGTGATCTAAACCCATTCCCCGAAACAATCAGATAAATGGTCTGCCAACCGGTAATGATACTTAGCTGGGAGTGATGAAAAAATTCAGCCAATCCTAGCGTTAGCGGTGCTCGCTGTCCGCACACTGTGAGGAGAGGGAGAGGGGTAGGGGTTATCCCGTGCTTTTCGAGGAGCACGCACGTACACACGCACTTCGACGAAACTTTGAGAGCGGGGTTGTGCCTCCAGGCTCCACCCCAGTGAACTGGTCAGGCGAAGGGCAGACTCTCTCGCCCGTGAGGACAGGCGCGGGTAGCCCTGTTGTTAAACCTGTTGTCTTGAGTGGACTCAGATGCTGGGGCTGTAATAGCTCAGGGGAAGACGGAGTTTAGCAGCGTAGCATAGACGAGCTGTGGAGCAGGCGGCATTTTCTCTCCCTCTCTGCGTAGTTAAACCCAGCAGCTGACGCGGGTGTGTAGTCCGGCATTACGTTGCTTGCTAGGCGGGTTGGTCGACGGGGGGGTAGATGTCTGTAAGGGCAGGCGGCCGTTGGCGTTCCTGTAGTGTAAAGCTTTCTGAGACGTGAAGAAAATGCTGTCTTTCCCCAGTGACGAGGGTAAGACAGAATTCTGCTCTGTGCGTAGAGCAAAGTCTGGACGTGATGATGGCAGGGTCTAGTCGTGAGGTGGTGCTGATACCTCCATCATGGAAAGTCCAACTTTCATCTTGATAAGGCTTGCGCCACTTGGAAAATCCCGAACAGGGCGCCACCCACCTTCACACGGGTCTGTTCTTTAGAAAAAACTAGTACAAGCACGCAGCATTGCATTGCATAGGCATTTTATATGCGCGCCAAAAACCCTAGGTCTTTCTCGTCCAATCGCAACACCGATAAGAGGTCTTGAGTCTCGATCTCACTCAATTAACCAATCACTGTTCGACCGTATAAATACTAACTTGATCACATGTCTCTCGCAAGTCATTCCTGATTGCTCCGTCAACCAAACAACATCATTAGACAGTTCTCTGAAGGTTCCATGTTGATTGGTTAATCTTTAATCATCAACCAAGATGTGATTAGTTTCAGATTAAATACATGTTCTATTAAGTAATTCTTACATCAGGCAAGAGTCAGGATTCATTTATTACTTGCCCCTCACAAGTCCTCAATGTATAGGGTGCATTTTCTGTGCCTACACCGGTTGGCAAACCCACTACACCACAGTATCTGGTCGGCAGACCGCTAACCCGTCCCACTGCATAATCAAACAACGACAACAGCAGAGTGAGGAAGCGTGTTTTCGTCACAGTGGCCAGGGAGTGGGTGGCCAGGGAGTGGGTGGCCAGGGAGTGGATGGCCATGGAGTGGGTGGACATGGAGTGGGTGGGCAGGGAGTGGGTGGCCATGGAGTGGGTTGGCATGGAGTGGGTGGCCAGGGAGTGGGTGGCCAGGGAGTGGGTGGCCAGGGAGTGGATGGCCAGGGAGTGGGTGGCCAGGGAGTGGGTGGCCAGGGAGTGGGTGGCCAGGGAGTGGATGGCCAGGGAGTGGGTGGCCAGGGAGAGGGTGGCCATGGAGTGGGTTGGCATGGAGTGGGTGGCCAGGGAGTGGGTGGCCAGGGAGTGGGTGGCCAGGGAGTGGATGGCCAGGGAGTGGGTGGCCAGGGAGTGGGTGGCCAGGGAGTGGGTGGCCAGGGAGTGGGTGGCCAGGGAGTGGGTGGCCAGGGAGTGGGTGGCCAGGGAGTGGGTGGCCAGGGAGTGGATGGCCAGGGAGTGGGTGGCCAGGGAGTGGGTGGCCATGGAGTGGGTTGGCATGGAGTGGATGGCCATGGAGTGGGTGGCCAGGGAGTGGGTGGGCAGGGAGTGGGTGGCCAGAGAGTGGGTGGGCATGGAGGGGGTTGGCATGGAGGGGGTTGGCATGGAGTGGGTGGCCATGGTGGGCAGGGAGTGGATGGCCAGGGAGTGGGTGGCCAGGGAGTGGGTGGCCAGGGAGTGGGTGGCCAGGGAGTGGGTGGCCAGGGAGTGGGTGGCCAGGGAGTGGGTGGCCATGGAGTGGGTTGGCATGGAGTGGGTGGTCAGTGAGTGGGTGGCCAGGGAGTGGGTGGCCAGGGAGTGGGTGGGCAGTGAGTGGGTTCCCAGGGAATGGGTGGCCAGGGAGTGGGTGGGCAGGGAGTGGGTGGCCAGGGAGTGGGTGGGCAGGGAGTGGGTGGCCATGGAGTGGGTGGCCATGGAGTGGGTGGGCAGGGAGTGGGTGGCCATGGAGTGGGTGGCCATGGAGTGGATTGGCCAGGGAGTTGGTGGCCAGGGAGTGGGTGGGCAGTGAGTGGGTTCCCAGGGAATGCGTGGCCAGGGAGTGGGTGGGCAGGGAGTGGGTGGCCATGGAGTGGGTGGGCAGGGAATGGGTGGCCAGGGAGTGGGTGGGCAGGGAGTGGGTGGCCAGAGAGTGGGTGGGCAGGGAGTGGGTGGCCATGGAGTGGGTGGCCATGGAGTGGGTGGCCATGGAGTGGGTGGCCATGGAGTGGGTGGGCAGTGAGTGGGTTCCCAGGGAATGGGTGGGCAGGGAGTGGGTGGCCATGGAGTGGGTGGCCAGGGAGTGGGTGGGCAGGGAGTGGGTGGCCAGGGAGTGGGTGGGCAGGGAGTGGGTGGCCAGGGAGTGGGTGGCCAGGGAGTGGGTGGCCAGGGAGTGGGTGGGCAGGGAGTGGGTGGCCAGGGAGTGGGTGGGCAGGGAGTGGGTGGCCATGGAGTGGGTGGCCATGGAGTGGGTGGCCATGGAGTGGGTGGCCAGGGAGTGGGTGGGCAGGGAGTGGGTGGCCAGGGAGTGGGTGGGCAGGGAGTGGGTGGCCAGGGAGTGGGTGGCCATGGAGTGGGTGGGCAGGGAGTGGGTGGCCATGGAGTGGGTGGGCAGGGAGTGGGTGGCCAGAGAGTGGGTGGGCAGGGAGTGGGTGGCCATGGAATGGGTGGCCATGGAGTGGGTGGGCAGTGAGTGGGTTCCCAGGGAATGGGTGGGCAGGGAGTGGGTGGCCATGGAGTGGGTGGCCAGGGAGTGGGTGGGCAGGGAGTGGGTGGCCAGGGAGTGGGTGGGCAGGGAGTGGGTGGCCAGGGAGTGGGTGGCCAGGGAGTGGGTGGCCAGGGAGTGGGTGGGCAGGGAGTGGGTGGCCAGGGAGTGGGTGGGCAGGGAGTGGGTGGCCATGGAGTGGGTGGCCATGGAGTGGGTGGCCATGGAGTGGGTGGCCAGGGAGTGGGTGGGCATGGAGTGGGTGGCCATGGAGTGGGTTGGCATGGAGTGGGTGGCCAGGGAGTGGGTGGCCAGGAGTGGTGGCCAGGGGTGGGTGCAGGAGTGGGTGGCCATGGAGTGGGTGGCCAGGGAGTGGGTGGCCAGGGAGTGGGTGGTGGGTGGCCAGGGAGTGGGTGGCCAGGGAGTGGGTGGCCAGGGAGTGGGTGGCCAGGGAGTGGGTGGCCAAGGAGTGGGTGGCCAAGGAGTGGGTGGCCAGGGAGTGGGTGGCCAGGGAGTGGGTGGCCAGGGAGTGGGTGGCCATGGAGTGGGTGGCCAGGGAGTGGGTGGCCATGGAGTGGGTGGCAGGGAGTGGGTGGTCAGTGAGTGGGTGGCCAGGGAGTGGGTGGCCAGTGGAGTGGGTGGCCAGGGAGTGGGTGGCCAGGGAGTTGGTGGCCAGGGAGTGGGTGGCCAGGGAGTGGGTGGGCAGGGAGTGGGTGGCCAGGGAGTGGTGGCCAGGGAGTGGGTGGCCATGGAGTGGGTGGCAGGGAGTGGGTGGCCATGGAGTGTGTGGCCAGGGAGTGGGTGGCCATGGAGTGGGTGGAGCATGGAGTGGGTGGCCATGGGTGGGTGGCCAGGGAGTGGGTGGCCATGGAGTGGGTGGCCATGGAGTGGGTGGACATGGAGTGGGTTGGCCATGGAGTGGGTGGCCATGGAGTGGGTGGCCAGGGAGTGGGTGGC
>JAWQFJ010032445.1:0-19046 GCA_034096865.1 Theodoxus fluviatilis | reverse complement strand
TTATATAGCCTACAAAGGCTGATAGGTCGTGAAACATTATCCATCCATCCATTCGTTTGACTGCTGTCTTCATTGTCAGTGTATGGAAATAATGATTTACATTTATTAAATACCTGCTTGACTGTGTTCTATTAGTGTGTTTATGTGTATGTGTGAGTATGTGTATGTGTGAGTGTGTGTGTGTGATATGCACACACACCAGTGTATAATGTGTATGTGTGTGCCTGTGTGTGTGCAAGTGCTGAAACACACTGCATTAACACATGGAGACACTTGTATGCAATATGCCCACATACATGAATGCAAGCAGGTCTGTGCATGAAAATAGAGGTGTATGCTACCAGGAACATCAGCTAGGCTCATCTTCATGTGCATTTTATCAATGTTCTTTTCTGTTCATGCAGCAGGTGATGAGGCACAAAAATTATTTTCATTTGCATTGAACATGTTAAGCCTGTATAATTATAATGATGCTTGAAGTGTGCAACTATATAGGGGATGGGGGGGGGGGGGGGGGGGGGGGGGGGGGGGGGGGGGGGGGGGGACGCTGACACAAGCTGCATCATGATCATACCTGTCCTGGTTATTGCTGGTAAAGTCTTCATGAGAGTCGTTAGCATGAAGTACAGAGAAAAATACACAAAACTAAAAGCGAAACAATTGTGTGCCTTGTCTCCTATCATGGAAAAAAAAATGTTACAATGGTATTTCATGAATGACAAGAAAGGTTGATGTATAGGTCTTCTGTTTGACTAGTAGGAATCCATCATTGTGCTTTGGTGTGTAGTTGAGCTCATTTTTGTGACAATTAATCCAGAACTGTCAGTCATTTAATGGAAATTTTCAGTAATTCAATAAACACCCATTGACATGTCAGGGAGTCATCAGCAATTGAAATTCTTGGCATAGTTGGGATGCTTCTCCTCTCAGTGGGAAGCACACATACTGTGTATTCTTTGTGTTAGAACAGCCAGGCTGGCATTTCAGTGTTGGGCTCTTCAGAGCCTCTGGTCTCCTGTGGAGAAGCCTTCAGAGAGTTCTTTCAGAGTAGATAACTCTCTCTGACCCAGCATTTTACATGTAAAGAGGCTTGGGGCTGGAGGGGCATCATGGACTAATACAGTATCTTCTGCCCATTCATGCTTTGAGGCTGAGGACATGTTCCGCCTGGTTAGTGTTCCAGTCTGAAGTGTACCTCGGTGACTGGTTGAGCCCCCCCTGTATGACTGGGTCACAAAGGCTTCAGACATCAGTGGAGTGACAGCCAGGCTGAAAGGTGGCAGCCTCTTGACCCAGCCTTCCTGTCTGCAGAGCTGGGCTGAGTAGCTCAAGGGCTTGTGACAGCAACAGATGTCTGTGATAGTCATAAGGAACCTGAAATTACATCTCTTCTTGGTTTTTGTTTTTCCTTTTGGAGTTGGTTGGGTTTTTTCTGCTGAAATAAGTTTTGTGTGTGCCTTGAGCATGTCTGAATGATATGAAAATGGTTCAAAACAAGCATGCACATACTTGCATGCATTCATGCATAAACACACGTGTGTGTGCGCACACACACACACACACACACACACACACAACACGCGCACACACACACACACACACACACACACACACACACACACACAAGCAGTCTGGAAGCAGCACCACGTGTGAGAAAAGTGGATGAGTGGCCTTGTTGTGAAATTTAGTCATGTTGCACACTGTAGTGTAGATAATGTGACTAATGCATTGTTTTAGAGAATGACTTTATATCTGAGGGAGGAAAGGTAGAACGCCGTGGTAACTGACTTGGGATCTAAAAGAGAATAGTCCAGAAGCAAGGGGATGAGTAGTGTGACTGTTCAAAGTTGCTACAATGCATGCAAATGGTAGTATTCATATTATGGTTTATTTAAAGCTTGAGGAAATGACCTTGCAAAGGAACAGGATAGATTGCTGAGCAGACTGACTTGAAATCTAACGGTAGTCACAGGCAGTTTATGGTAGTCTTGATAAATGCACACTGTTGTGCTGTGACAGGGAATAATCTGTTGATTGAGGAAACAACTTCCTTTGCAAGTGAATCAACAAGGTTACTGTGGCAGTTTGACTTCGGAAGCAGTATTAGTCCTACAAGAAAGCTAATGAGTTGCCTTGGTGTGTGTTTAGATTTTGTACGCTCGGTAGTGCTTCATTTGCACATAACCAGAGATTGAGGTTGGCACTTTGTCACATTATCCAGGACCAAAAAATGTACTGAATGAATCTGTGAATCCTTCCTTTTGCAGTCATTTTATAGGTTTCTGAACTCTTTATTTTCCCTTGTGCTATTGGATGTAATTTTCCAGTACCATGTTCTTGACTGAAAGATAGTTAAAATAGATTTAATACTAGGAAAGCTCTGTAATGAGCAGTAGAATGTCATTCAGCATATACTCAGTTTTGAATTAATTAAATCCTGTCAAGCTTACTGATGTTGGAATCTGTCTTCAAAATAAAGATGAAACAACTGTGTGACTTGCGGACAACATACGAGCCTTCCTGTGCAAATTGTCTTCAGGACATACATGTAGTTTGTCATACTGAGAAACCTTGGCAGATATAGCTTGGCTGCATTTCTAGGGTTGCTGTTTTATGTCCTCCTTCTGAATAGTTTCTGTCCTAGTCTGCGGTCTTCTGTTTTCTGCACACAAAATCTGTGACACAGGATGTCTGATAGACTGGCCGACACCTGTTTTTCACTGCTTGCACCTGCTGTGTGATAAATAATGCACTTATCTCTCCAGAGCAAATGCACGTGGCTGTCTACCCTAGCAGTGAATGTATTTCTGTCCAGAGACCTTGCTCCCCTTATGGCTGTGTTGACAGACACACCTTGTATAATTTGACCTTGTCAGGTTTGGGATCCAGGTGTTATTGCCGGGTGCTGCTTCTCATGAACACTTCAAATGCAGCAATATTCGATTACAGCTTTCAAGAATTATTGCAGGATCCCCCTGTTTTTTTCCTAACATCCTTGTGGAGCGAATTAAGGTTGCTGAAGGCACACATAGTGGGCTGAGATGATGTTTGATGATCTGTGTGAAGCTTGTACAAGTTGTAGCTGCTGTGTGCACTCTGCCACTGGGCCTGCAGTATTCAGGGCAGGCCTTGTCTGGGGCTGCCTGGTGCAAACACTCCAGTGTGAGTCTCCCATTTAGCCCTGTCAGCTGACCAGGTTGCATCTGCTTGCACAGAGGACGCAAATTGATCTCATTACCATGCAAGCCCTTTGATCACTGCGCAGATGCTAAGCCCAAGCCTGTTTGCAGGAGAGATTTTGGAAGAATCTATTTCTGTTATGAATTTACAGAATGCAGTCAGAATCCTTCTTAGGTTTATTTTTAGCACTGACGTTGTTGTGACAAAGCATGGGGTTTATTTGTTATTATTACTGCAGATGAAATATTCCACAGATTCAAGTATTAACATTGTTGTTATGAGCATACAGCAGGAGAGTTGCAGCTGATGATATTTTTACAAGCCAGTAGATATAATCCCTGAAACAAAAGAGAAGGAATTCTGTGCATATTTTAAATATTGTCATTGTTATTGTAAGCATAGAGCTGTAGTGTTGCAGCTGATGGTATTTCAAAATACCTTTAGCTAGAAACCCTGAAACAAGAGATCATTTAAATTTCTCACAAGATCAGCACTTTCATGTAACTCACGGGTTATTCCAAATTTGAATTCCCCTCCTTCATGGTTAAATATAGCCATTCCCTGGTGGACTAATTTTGATCAGGCAGCAATACCTGTCTGGGTTTAATCTATTGTCATCTCTAAACCATACTGATTAGATACTGTCATTCATTAACTTGGTGCTGTGAACTTCACCCTGCTTTTAACCATGATGGCTCCTGCTGTCAGTCTACCTCTTGGCTGCTTGATGTCTTTTATCACTGTTTGATAGAGGACAGCTTCTGACACTGCTGTAGAACAGGCAGGGATGACCCATGCTCACTGCTAGGCAGATACAGGATGCAATTCATCATGCGGCTTACAGGGTATCTTCCACTGACTAGTGGGTGTCGCCACAACTGCTTGGTGCATTAGTGGGAGGTGATTCACACACAGAGATGTGAGAATGCCATCTGTCTGTCAAACAAAACCAGTTAAGAATAGAAACTGCAGTGCCCAGGCTGCATGGAAGCACTGAATCCTGAGTCCACAGGAAAGTGGGAACTTTCACACAGGATTATTCTCTTTAGGGAAAAACTTACTTTCTTTCATTTCAGAATATGGGTGTCATGTTGTGAAAATGAAAATGAAAGTATGTGACAGAGAGATAATGTGATATAGGCCATTACCAAGTTCAAGCACAAAACTTCAATTTTGTTGTGAACACACACACACACACACTCTTCCTTCCAAGCATCACCTCCTGTCTCATGTCTCACACACATACACATGCACACATACATGCATGCGCGCACACTCAGACACACACACACACACACACACACACACATGCACAGCATTCACAAAGATCCCCCATTTTTTTACCAACCTTGCTCCATTTAAAAATCTAATCCTTAATGCCCCTCCTATTGACTCCATATGTGCAGGAAGTGTAGAGGTAAACACTACATCAGCTCCTTAAATCTACTACAATGCAAAGTATGACATTTCACATGGGAAACTGGTCAGAATGTTAAATCTGCATTCAGATGCCTGATGTCATGGCGGTAAGGGAAGGATGGCAAACGCGTTTCATATAGATAAGGTGTTGCTGCTGACGTGTAATCAACTGTCATCAGGTCTTGCAGACCAAAAAGCAATGAAAGATTGGTGGGATTTATGTGGCATAGATAGGACATCTTTTAAAACAGAAAATATTTACAAAAATATTTCTTTTGAGGAAAGATATTGTGGAAAAGTGTGAAAAAAACACATTAAAAGTAAACATCATTTGATGTTGATTTACAAAATTTGGTAAAAAACATGGTGATTAATTGATAATATTTCAAAGGAAACGATGGGACACTAAGAAAGGTTTGTGTGTTCACTAAGCGTAAGATATTTGTATATTCATGCAAAAGTTAGTTTCGGAAAATTCAAGAACAAGCAAGGCAAAAGGAGAGGACAGAGAGACAGGGATACTGACAGAGAGGCAGACAGGCAGGCAGGCAGACATGCAGGCAGGCAGGCAGACACGCAGTCAGGCAGACACGCAGGCAGGCAGATGCACACTTACGCACATACACACACTGACGCTCAGTCAGAAAGGCAGACACTGACAGCGAAGCTAGTTGCTTGCAAGCTATAAACTGGCTACCCATTAACCTTGCTCAGAAGTGACAGAGGAAACAGCTTACTGACAGCTACTGTCTTATCAAATTAAGAAGTTTATGACAGTGACCGTATCTTTCTTTATCACTGGCTTGGCATGCCAGACTGAGTCAGAAGTGATGCAAGTTTTCTGCATTAACTTCTTCGTTAGATCCTTCGCCCTCATGCTGATGGCATATTTTGATCTTGAAAATTCTAGCTGGGATTGAAGGAAAAGACAGTCAAGAGTGCTGAATTGATAACGGAGCCCTGCACAATTAATCATGCCTCGTTGCACTGTCAGGCAAACAGAAAGGGAGTGTCTGCGAATGACGCGATTTATTTAGTGCTGAGTTTTCTCAGGGTTAATGTGAGTCATACAGAAGCTTTCCCCTTTGCTGTGTCTGCAAATGTTTTGCCAGTTTGTCCTCACATGTGGGTTCTCCTGTGTCACTCAGTGATTTTAATGTGTGATAAAGCAGTGTGCAGATTTTTGTGATCAGGAAGTGCTCATCCGTTTCACGTTACCATATGTTGTTGTGGTAGAACAGTTCAGGTTTAAATGGTTGTGCACGTAAATGTTAACAGGATTTAGAGTATCGCCCACTTGAATGCCATGTTTCACTTTATACATGCTGCATGTATGACAGTCTGAAAAAAGGAATCACTCAGAGTGTACAGTACCTTGTATCCTCAGGGGTCTATGTCAAGGTTGACTGAGAGGTTTGCTTAAGAGCCAATTAAGTGAACCAGTGACATTTGGTTTTAAAGTAAAAGTCGTTACATACATTGGAGATGTTCTTCTAAAGTCACGAGTACATCAATCTTATGAAGCTTACTCCTTGTTCCTACCTCTTATTCCTAAGGAGAACACTGAACAGCCAACATTTCCTCTTGAGTAATCTGGCCGCTACTGACGACCTTCACATCCTCAAAACCCCAAAACCCAAACGACAGCGTTTCTCGAAGCTTTCCACGTAATCACAGCGCTCATTGACCACATTCTTGAAGAGAGGACTTCCCGCTCCCTCACACGCCACATCTTTCCGATGACGTCTTACCACGAGGCGTCTGGCACGGTGCCTGATGCAGGGCTGCCATCCTGGCCAGAGAACTGAGGATCTTTGAGCCTTGCGTGATGTCCCCGTGTCCTGCCCCAAGACCAGCTGAGCCCCGACGGGCGCCACGGCGAGTCGTCAAGTCAGGTGTGGTAGGCTGGCCCTGCCCGTCGCATCTGCCAGTGGGCTCCCAACACACGTTCATTGTCACCGACGTTGTGCGCCGGCTTGTGTCAACCTGCTGCCGGAGCAGTCGACCTTGAAATTCCAGGGTCTGTCCGCTGCAGGGACCAGCAGGCCCTGTTTGCCCGCGCTGCACGGAGGCCAGCCGGCAGGACCTGTCTAAACGGCGAGCAGCATTTCCCGGATAAGTCGGTGTTGGCCGTCCTTGCTCGAACCAACAGGTCTGTGGATGCCAGTGGGCCAGACCAGATGAGAGGGAAGGGGGACCGTACTCCATCAATGTTGATTGATTTGCCTCCCCGGAAGGCAGTGACCTTAGTCCAGGCCAGAGGTGTTGTGCCGGACTATTTGTCCTGGAACAAGCTTGGCCTTCCCTCTTGTCCTCCAACCCTGACCCCTGCTTGCCTTCTGTGTTGAAAAATAGCACAGAGCAAATGGGCTGCGCCAACATCATCAAATGTTTCCATCGCCTTTTTTCGGTTACCGTCTCTCCAGCTGTTGAGAAAAGGTGTGAAAAGGGGTATTTTTAATGATGACCATTGGAACATTTGGCATTCTTCCCTTTGGCGTAAGGTTTTTGTATAGACTGTAAGGAAATGAACACCCATTTCATGGTCAAGGTTTGTGTGAATTGAACCAACATTCTTTTCTTTTTTTAAACAACAAGCGTTAGGATTTCGTACTTTTTGTGTGACTTTAGGACATCACAAGAGGTTGAAGTTGATAGATAGTATGTACCCTGAAAGTTTTGCATTTAGCTTTCTCTTTGTCTTATTTTTTTTAATGTAAATAACTTAAACACTGAAACTGGTTCAGAATCTCCGTACGTTCGCGAACTTGACACAATGTACCCAGATACATAGACTCCTTCATCATAAGGCCCTCTCTACCAACCTGCTCCACTTCGCTTATTCATTTATCGTTCAATCACTTTCGCCAATGGCCATTTCCTGCATTAGATGTCAAGAGCTGGTCGTGGCCGTGAACAAGTTAAGGGCGTGAACTGACTGGCTGTGAAGTAGTGGCGCTACTTGGCCTCGAGCAGACCTGTCTGCCTTGGTGCTTAGCTGAAGTAGCATTGCTATCTTCCTCTGGGTCGTTTCCCGGCTTCTGATTCTCCACTACGCGGCCTCCTCTTTCTGCTCCTCGTGGGGCTACTCAGCCTCCTGGTGCTTCAGCTGCTCCTTTTGCAGTCGCTTTCACTTCTGCTTCCCATCTTAGCCCATGTTTCTTCCGTTCAATCTCTGTCCCACCTCCCACGCCAACCTCTCCCTACCATTTATGCGTGTTCCAGTACTTGATCTTGTCTTTTTTCTACTGATTTCATTTCCTGTGAATAAACTCCCTTTATTTCCAGTAGGCGCAGTGTGTTGTTGTCGCGTTATGTTACTGCACTCAGCCTTTCTCTCCTCGTTACATACACCTTCTTTTCTTCTTCTTCTTTTTTTTTTGGAAGGGGGGGGGGGGGGGGGGGGGGGGGCTTTCTTTTATTTCTTCTTTCCAATTCAATATTAAACAACGTGAAGTAACACCTCATTTCTGTTTGAAGAATGAAGTTATTTTGAGTGGAGTTCAGGACACGGAAATAAGCTATTTTCATACATCAGTATGTGTATTTTCTAAGAGGCTCGACGGACTCCGGCTTTTCTTTTCTTTTCTCTTAGTCCATTATAACCATCTCTTCACACGTGCTTGCAAACCAGTGTGCCTGAAAACCATAACCATGGGGGAAATTAATGCAAAGCATTAGCACCTTCTGGGATGAAACCCTTGAAAGTCGATGCCTATCCCAATAGGAGGTGACGGGGAATGGTGTTAGCAAAGAACTGACCATGGATCTGTGATAGTCTTACTTGGCCTGGCAGCAGGGGACACAGTGATCGATGGCGGTGTCTTTGTTCCCACCCCAGGTCCTCTGTGCCCTGGCCTGACCCCTGCTGCCAGCACCCTAGGGGTCGCCGTGCATCCACGGCACGCTGTGCCAAACACCACCACCCTCTAACCTCGTCACCCTCCTCGGTATTTCGACACCCCTTCACCCCCCTACTTCCCCCATACCTATCTCTTCCCAGTCTCGGAACATTCCTTATCACTTCCTTGTCGTTCTGTACTCTTCCTTGTGTCCTCAGTTCCCTTGGGCTCCTTCCCCTTCAGTGATTGTGGCTCTCTCGTTGTTCTCGATTCTCGAGTGCCTGGATTGCCCCCTCCTCGAGGGAGTTGCATTCCCCGTAACTCTTGTAATCCTCATGAACTTTGCCTTCTTGTTCCTTCCCCAACGGGTTGTCTTTCGTGGTATTCTCGCAGCCCTCAGCATCGACATCTTCGCATTCTCGACTCTTCTCCCCTTCCCTTTCCCGCTCCCTTTGTTAGCCTTCTCCTCCTCCGTGCCCTCCTTTCCCCCTCTCCCCCTGTTCCTCTTCTTCCTTTTCCTACATGGCCAGTCAATGGACGTCTTTGTTCTTCACAAATCCTTCCTGTTCCTTTTCAGCTCGCTTTACACTGGAATAAACTCTTTCTTTACACATCTTCTCGTATATTATTGAGTTTTCCCATAAGCCTGTCCCTTTTCCGTCCCCTCTCTTAAACGTATAACTCAATAACCCTCAACACCACCCCCACCCACCCACCCTTAAACTTCCTCCTTCTATGTACCGAGCTATTGTCTCCATCTTGTCTTCTATGATCTCCTTCACTCCCAAAAGTTTTCTTCGGTTTGTTGAGTCCATGAACATCCCAGATTTCCTATCAGCTCGGGAAACAATCTTTCGCTCACTTGATTTCTACAATGAATTTATTGAAATGTCGGACTGAAGAAGGTCATGCCGGATGAATACACTGTGACCGACGATTACGTTCCTTACGTTGTTCAACGCACTGTCGAGGAAAGCATGTTCACCTCTCCCTCGTCTTAGTATATAGTCCAAGCACCCGTCCATCTCCTTCTTTCCTTCCCCTCCCCCCCCCCCCCTTCCCCCTCTCTGTCTGTCTGTCTGTCTGTCTGTTTCTCTCTCTCTCTCTCTCTCTCTCTCTCTCTCTCTCTCTCTCTCTCGTGGCGGGCCGCCGGCCTAAACAATAAAGAAATCTCTCTCTCTCTCTCTCTCTCTCTCTCTCTCTCTCTCTCTCTCTCTCTCTCTCTCTCACACACACACACGCGCGCGCGCGCGCGCGCGCACACACACATGCACGAACGAGACAAAGAGATATGTTGCATTCTAGGGGGAGGACGATGTAGTAGCGCCCATTGTCTTTAGGGTCATGTTGATAATAAATATGCATCCTCTTCCCCCACCCGCACCCCCTCCCTCTCTCCCCACCCCCCACCCCTCGCCCCTCGCCGCCCCACTTCCCCCACACGCGCTCTCTTTAACCAACCACCCTCTCTCTCTCTCTCTCTCTCTCTCTCTCTCTCTCTCTCTCTCTCTCTCTCTCTCTCTCTAATGGTTTCTTCCCTGATATGCCCCCCACGTCGAACTGGTGGAAGTGGCCGGTGTAATTTCCGCCCTCTGGCGAGCTGGTTTTGAGGAAGGCAACTCCCTTCCTCCCTCCCCTTCCTGTCAGAGGGAATGCCCGAGGCGCGTTCAGGACGCGCAGAGTACTCCAGGGCCGGATCTAGGGGGGGTGCTGGGGGTGCTCGAGCACCCCCCCCCCCAAAAAAAAAAAAAAAAAAAAAAAAAAAAAACCACCGTGGCAGCCGGGAGGTGGGGGGGGGGGGGGGGGGGGGGGGGGGGGGGGTTGCTCAAATATGTTGATCTACTTCCCACCTCATCGGATATCGGCACACTTTGCTTGGTAGCAGAGACAGTATAGTTAGTAAAAAGCTTGGGAAGGAGGGGGGGGGGGGGGGGGGGCTAAAAGATGCTGGGCCCAGATGCTGTACTACTCTCCACTTGGTATAAGCACACTCTACTTGGCAGCCAAGGTAGCTGGGGGGGGGGGGGGGGGGTGCTGCTATAATTAAGATGCCTTCCTTTTGCTACTCGCACAGACAAATCAAACCCGGGCAGAGACAGGAAGAATCTGTGACCAAACAAAAACTCTTGGAAATGACCGCACTGCCAGATTGCACAGATTTGCACCATTTTTCTCAAAATTTTCCGGGGGGGCATGCCCCCGGACCCCCCTAGAGGGGCGTGCCTGCTTCGCAGGCACGCACTCGTGGCTTCGCCACTTCGATGAGAAGACCCTAAAACAATTTTAAGCACCCCCCCTCAAAAAACTTTGATCCGGCCCTGTACTCGGTGAGTTCCCGCGAGGTCTCGGTGAGCTGAATCTGCGCCTCCTGAACGGCAAGGGCGGAGGGTTGTTCATAACAACTCAGCGCTGCATGAGCGCTTAATGTTGGCAATTGAGCGCTTCATTGCTCACCTGAACGCCCCAGATTTTGTGCAGCGCTTCACTTGTTAAAGGGGAGGTAAATCTTCTGCGCCCCATGTTGTGTTGATAGACGCGAAGAAAATATTTTCTTTGCCACAGACATCGTTTATGCACGTTTACATGTATTCTGCATGAATAAAGTCCACTACGGTGTCATCCTTACTTGCCATTCTTCGCGCATACAGGGCGCTTGGGGCAAATAAAGCCCGTTCCAGTCCCAAAATGATGTTTCTGAGGGTTATTGTACGCGTCGACGGCCAGTGCGGGATCGAAGACGCCATTTTTTTTTGCTGCAGAATCCCTCTGCTGCACGTCGGATTGGTGATTCACAGCGCTGCGTTGCGCTGAGTGAGCGCTGAGTGAATCGCGCCCCAAATTGCCGTTCACGAGGGAATCACATTAAGCGCTGAGTAAGCGCAATGAAGCACTGCGCCTTCTGAACTCCCCTCTTGTGTGTGCGCGCCAAGATGGCGTCCAATTGTAACTGTTCGACTTCGCCACGGCGTAAAAGTGTATTGTTCGAGGTGGCAATGCTGGAATTGGAATCTGAATCGGTACCGGCACCGGCACTGGCACCGGCACTGTCTACAATGATCAAAGACGCTACATGGAAGGAGGGGACCGGTTGAAGTGTGTCGACTACGAAGACAACTGTCAAACACTGGACAAGGGACGTAATCATGATTGGACGCTGCTTTGTTACTTCCCTTTACGGTGGCGCTAGCCGGCTGATTGACAGTTTTCGTAATAAATTGACTCTGGTGAGAACCCAAACGAACAGAGCGATAATTCTTACCTGTCATTACTCTATCGTACACATCATCCGGCACCAGGATGGTGTAACTTCGGCCCAGGTTGGGGTCTGCAAGGTTTACTCTCACGAGCACGCACGGCATTGCATCAGTGGAAGCCATTTTGGATTTCTAGGCGGGCAAGCTCAAGAATGGAGGCGCGTTCAGGAGGGCGAGTTATCGCGGGGTCCCGCGGGGTCCCGCCAAGCCTTCCCTCCTGAACGGCTCAGCTCGCCGAGCCCTCGCGGTCACACCGCGATCCCAAGGGGAGTTCAGAAGGCGCAGTGCTTCATTGCGCTTACTCAGCGCTTAATGTGATTCCCTCGTGAACGGCAATTTGGGGCGCGATTCACTCAGCGCTCACTCAGCGCAACGCAGCGCTGTGAATCACCAATCCGACGTGCAGCAGAGGGATTCTGCAGCAAAAAAAAATGGCGTCTTCGATCCCGCACTGGCCGTCGACGCGTACAATAACCCTCAGAAACATCATTTTGGGACTGGAACGGGCTTTATTTGCCCCAAGCGCCCTGTATGCGCGAAGAATGGCAAGTAAGGATGACACCGTAGTGGACTTTATTCATGCAGAATACATGTAAACGTGCATAAACGATGTCTGTGGCAAAGAAAATATTTTCTTCGCGTCTATCAACACAACATGGGGCGCAGAAGATTTACCTCCCCTTTAACAAGTGAAGCGCTGCACAAAATCTGGGGCGTTCAGGTGAGCAATGAAGCGCTCAATTGCCAACATTAAGCGCTCATGCAGCGCTGAGTTGTTATGAACAACCCTCCATTCTTGAGCTTGCCCGCCTAGAAATCCAAAATGGCTTCCACTGATGCAATGCCGTGCGTGCTCGTGAGAGTAAACCTTGCCGACCCCAACCTGGGCCGAAGTTACACCATCCTGGTGCCGGATGATGTGTACGAAAGAGTAACGACAGGTAAGAATCATCGCTCTGTTCGTTTGGGTTCTCACCAGAGTCAATTTATTACGAAAACTGTCCATCAGCCGGCTAGCGCCACCGTAAAGGGAAGTAACAAAGCAGCGTCCAATCATGATTACGTCCCTTGTCCAGTGTTTGACAGTTGTCATCGTAGTCGACACACTTCAACCGGTCCCCTCCTTCCATGTAGCGTCTTTGATCATTGTAGACAGACGAGGGTCACGAGCAACAGGAATATACATATATAAATTTATAGATCAATGGGGTTGCACGCCTGTGCAGACGATAATTTTTATGTTACTGCTTTCATCACGAGTGCGACAACGAAGAACAAGCAGAAGTTATGATGAAGAAACTTGTTTACCTGAACAGATCGTCAGATGTGCGGTTCATCCGAAAATGACATTTGAACTGAGTGTCACTGTAACGAGGCGAACGGTGCAACCGATTCAGAAGCCAATTCGAGCATTGCCACCTCGAAGATTACGCTTTTACGACGGTGGGTAGTCGAAGTCAGCATTGGACGCCATCTTGGCGCGATCACACTTGTCCCGCTGCCGTTCAGGAGGCGCAGATTCAGCTCACCGAGACCTCGCGGGAACTCACCGAGTACTCTGCGCGTCCTGAACGCGCCTTGGGATCGCGGTGTGACCGCGAGGGCTCGGCGAGCTGAGCCGTTCAGGAGGGAAGGCTTGGCGGGACCCCGCGGGACCCCGCGATAACTCGCCCTCCTGAACGCGCCTCCGGTCTCGCCTTACGCTTGCCGCGTGCCTGGTTTCGCTCTGCGAGTTCCTGTATTGACATCATGATGGACCGTGCCTGGGCTCTAGTTCCCATACTTATTTTTCTCCATTTCCGTGTGTGCAGTGTTGACTTCAAGCTAGATCATGTGGACTGAGTTTCCGTTTAATGCAGAGTTTATTTTCGTTCTTATGTCAGGTGACAATGACTTGTGGATGAGCTGTGTGCCAACATTTTTGTCGTGTCGTGTTTTAATCATTGTTTTGTTCTGGTCTACTTATGTGATTCAGAACTAGCCAAGGCAGGTCCACATAAGGGTACTGCAGAACCTAACGCAAGCCAGAATGTGAAGCCCTTGTTTGTAGTAGTCAATTTCGTTATGCGATACAAAGTTATACAAGGCTGTTCTTTGGCTTGATGGGCCAGAGGTGTTACACATCTACTCTGTGCGTGTGTGTGTGTGTGTGTGTGTGTGTGCGTGTGTGTGTGTGTGTGTGTGTGTGAGAGCGTTTGTGCGTGTGTCTTTGTGTGTGATATTAATTTACTCTCTCTCTCTCTCTCTCTCTCTCTGTCTCTCTCTCTCTCTCTCTCTCTCTCTCTCTCACACACACACACACACACACACACACAGACACACTTCACTTATAGTACAAAGAAAAGACGCTAAAAGATGAAAACATAATTTAGAAGTTCGATATGAGAAGAAAAATTGACATTTGAGTATAGGATGTACCCATGAATTGTTGCGTGTATATATACACACTTTTTCTTAAAAGTCGCTGGCCCCGTTTCAAACAGTCATGAACTGTGTTTGAGATTCTGCGCGATGCAAAACGGTCATGGCAGTACTCTCCTCGGCCCCACTCTCCTCGGCAGTTTTAGCTCCATCCCGCCTTCAGTCTCTGTGTAGTCAGCTGATTCGTGTAATTGTAGAACATCGAGTGACGTCGGTACGTAGGTCAGTCTGCGTTCATTCTACGCCCTAGTGGCCAGAGAGGGACGAAGAAAGGTGACCCACAAACACGCCACAAGGACACCCTTGACCATCTGCCTCGAGGACCCGTATGACAGCTGTACTGTAACTGAATCGCTTGGAGTAAGAAGCTACTCGGAGAGAATTGGTCCCGGGGCACTGTGTGTACGTACGACATTTTTACTTGCTTGAAAATGTGTGTGTGTGTGTGTGTGTGTGTGTGTGTGTGTGTCTGTGTGTGTGTGTGTAGTTTTTTTTTTCTTGATGTTTAAACACTGTAATTGTATGAACATGCTCGTTCATAACTACGTAGTTGAATCTCATAACATCAAAAGACATTTCTGCTCAGTAAGAGCCTTGCGTCTTACCGGGCGATACAGACATGTCGTGTATCACTCAAAGGCTCGCGCCCCAGCAGCTATCGACTTTTCACAGCGGACTGCAGATAGCGGGGACACGCCACTTCCTGGCTCGGTCCTGCACTGTGAAACCTTTTTTACCTCCCTTTCCTAGTCTTCTCTGGCTCTCTACACGCTCCGTCCTCCATTGATCTTCACTCTTGCTCGTTACTCTTTCATTTAATTGTATACACAGAGCTACATCATTCCTCTTCTATCCGAGCATGTGCAGACTACGTAGCCTGCAGACCGAGTGCAAGACATTGGCTCACTGTGAGGTCTGGCCCATGAGGGGGGTCGGGGCGGAAGCGGAATGCGAGAGAACGGGCCTCTCCCCCACCCCCTCGGGGCTGTGACGTCAGGTTCCCTCCCTCCCACGGCGAACGGCAATGTCCTGTCGTCTGCCTGGCCCGGCAGTTGTGTGCGGACCTCTGAGACGACAGCCTCGCGTTGTGTCGTCTCCCGCGTCTGAAACCTGCCTTCACTGACTGCTCGATGTCCGAGTTCCCCAGTCACTGAGATCGCTCAGTGCCTGTTGTATGACTACTCTGCCTGCAACCTCCTGTTGCTTTCCAGAACTCCCTGATTTTGTTATCCCAAACTGCTGTTGAATCTCTGCCTTTTCGGTGTGGGTGTCGTGATTCAGTGACGAGATCACAACCAACTGACTTTTGCCACCATTTCACCACGGTGCACCTCTTTCACGACACTACCAGCAAGTTCTAAAAGTATTTCAAAGTGGTTTTTGCTGCCACTTTCGGACTGGGGATGTTGACGTTCCCTCTTTCCCTTTGAGTGAGATCTCTCGCAGGCTGGGGTCAAAGAAGATTAGGCCATTTGTGCCTCGGCAGTACTCCTGTGCACATCTCAGTGCATTGAAATCGATCTGTTTGTTATGCGGCCACGTATAAGTTGCATTTACCTGTCTGGAGACGGGGCAGGCGTGAAGGCATGCCACAAACAGCTGACGCCCAGGTGCTAGGGAATGCCGCATGCTAGCGACTGTGTCCAGCACACGTGGCTGTCACCAGTGATAGACAACAACAGCTGCCTCCAGTCAAGTCGCAGGCTGCGTGGTCTCAATTTACATTGACACCTGTCAATCTCTACCTTCTGCTTTTCCTGGTGAGAACTGATCGATAGTCACACATTGATCATTTGCATAAATAGAAGTATATTCGTTTCCCAGGACCTCCACCCCTACTCATTCCCGCCTTTAGCGCTCCCCTCCCAGCAGTTCAAGCCCTCCCCCATTCCAAGCGGGTTGGCGAGGGATCTCGTGCTTCACTAGTCGCATCGCGGAACTGTGAGGTAGAAGTAATGAGGTCAGAACACGCCAGAGTGTAGTGCTGTCTAGAGCGTTTCAGAGACGAGTCAGGGGAGTTTGAGTTGGTGCTGGGTCTGAAGGAAAAAGCTACTCGTCGCTGGAATACTTGTAATGAAGATCGTTTGGAGCGCATGACCAACGACGAAGAAGCTGAAGGACTAACGTCCTTCCTCTGTTGTTGCCTCTTGTTCGGTGGCCATGAGTGATCTGAGGACGATGGCCAGAACTGCGTTCACGCTTGCATTGTGATCAAGCCTTTCAAAGGCGTATTGGGACAACTTCAACACAGAAACTGTGCAAGGGCAATCAGATTTAGTGATTGCGTCGGTTTGGGACCCTGTCATCGGCAAACTGATAAATACGCCGACATCGGCTGTGTAGAAAAGACTGAGCCTCCAGTCAAATTTATCGGAGCCAGCGACGGGCAGGACTCAGAAGACGCCGAACCAGAGCTGCCTCTGCACACGTCAGTCCTTGGCGCCAGAGCGTCGAGTCCTTTTTTCGTGACGAAGCTTCCGAACTCGGCCATCACCATGTTGGAGATCGTCTACCACCAGCCCAACTACCTCTCCCTCTTCCAGCTGCCCAGGTAAGACGCGGCCTTTGTCAAAGTCTTCTTACCTGACCGTAGGGATGGAGGTGTCTCTGAGATGTGTCGTCGCTTCGGTGGTTTGTCATGGAAAGTCGCTGGACGACATGTTTGGGAATTTTGATCGTGTTTGTGTCCATATCGGCTCTCGTATGCTTTGCATTTTCTCATGTAGTGCATTTATGGATATTGATCGTGTGACCGATTTTAACGTTTTTTTCAAACGGATTTTAATGAAATATTTCGCTTCACTGTTCATTTGGATTCGCGAAGACGCTAAACACTTTTGTGGATAATGAAGGCGATATCAATGACGCGAGGTGTGCAAACAAATAGAAGGACGAATCCCTCAGTGTTTTATGCGATTGAGGAAATTGAATTGTTTTAAGGAGAAAATTGGTGAGACTATTGTTTTTTACACTTTTATGTAAAACGAGAGGATTTAATATGCTCTCGTTCTTATATGTGATCGAGAGGGTGAGCTTTTTATGTAATAACGCTTTTTCGTTACGATTGCGGTGTTTCGTTAATTGCATGAAAATCTTGCGCCACTGAAATGACTGACGTGAATATGAAAATGTTAGTGACTCGTTGGACACACAACCATTTACAAAGATTTATAAAATTAATACCACTTAACTAAAAACGTATGACAAGAATTTCAAACCACCACTTTGAGTAAAATGTTCTCTTTTTGTCTCTCCTTCTCCCTGACTCGAATTTATCCTCCTCCTCCTCCTCCTCCTCCTCCTCCTCCTCCTCCTCCTCCTCCTCCTCCTCCTCCTCCTCTCTCTCTCTCTCAGCTCTTTCTCCCCTCTTCCTCTTCATAATTTTTCTTTTAATTCCTTTCTTTCCCCCTCTCCACATTCTTCCGCGATTGCTATCCTTGCTTCGTGGGGGGTCCAGGACAGTGCCGAGGCCAGTGGTCGCTTCACGGCCACTGGTTCGATGTTCGATCCAGCACACAGGCCCGGTGTCGTAGAATATTTTGGAACCAGGATAAATCGGAACCGGTTCCCAAAAATCCTAGGATATTTCGGAACCATTCCCATTTATCCCGCACCTGGCGGCAGGATATTTGGGAACCACCAGGATATTTAGGAACCACCTTCTAGATGCTTTCGTATGATTTTTTGAGTTTCTAGATGGTTTCAAATCAGAGTTTACACTTTGTACACTTTTTATTTGTAAGTCATAAACAAGGAGATGAACAGGTAGGCGAGAATATAATTTTTACCCGGAATGATACAGACAGAATATTAGTGAAGCCATGTGGGCCTTCTGTGCGTGAATTTGTCATTCATAAACAAGGAGATAAACAGGTAGGTGAGAAGATATTTATTGCACAACCTCATCAAAGTGTGAGAAACTCTTCACAATCTGTTTAGAAAAAGTCGTAAAGTAAACAATTAATGTGGGCTAATGACCTTCTAGACGGTTCCGAAATATCCTGGTGGTTTCGAAATATCCTGCCACCAGGGCCAGGATAAATCGGAATGGTTCCGAAAAATCCTGCCACCAGGGCCAGGATAAATCGGAATGGTTCCGAAAAATCCTGCCACCAGGGCCAGGATAAATCGGAATGGTTCCGAAATATCCTGCCACCAGGGCCAGGATAAATCAGAATGGTTCCGAAATATCCTGCCACCAGGGCCAGGATAAATTGGAATGGTTCCGAAATATCCTGCCACCAGGGCCAGGATAAATCGGAATGGTTCCGAAATATCCTGCCACCAGGGACAGGATAAATCGGAATGGTTCCGATTTGTCCGGTTCCGAAATATTCTGCGACACCGGAGCTTCGCGGTGTGGCCCAATCGCGATTCGTGAGAAGCGAATAACTAGGGGCACCGTGACTTGATTTGCATTTGCTCTAAACTGTTATAGTGAAGTTCGTGCTTAATGGCCTTATATAGTCTACAAAGGCTGGTAGGCCGTTAAACACCATCCATCCAATTCAGTCGTGGTGTGGCAAAAGGGCTTACTCCGCATTAGCCCTCATCCACCCCCCGAAATATGTGGTTGAGCTAACATGGCAGAAAAAAAAGGAATCGGTAGCTAGACCTGATGTATTAGGTTGATTGAGTGGTTGTTGTCGTTGTTTTTAGGTTAGATTGAGACTGCGCACGTGTGTGTGTGTGTGTGTGTGTGTGTGTGTGTGTGTGTGTTTTAATTCAGAAATGTCATGTTTGCAGTAGATTCATCTGAACACGAATTTTTAAAAGTCTTTCGCTGAAAACGTCCTTTTAGATATATTTAAGTAGTGTTTACAGGGAATATGGGACAGCACGCAGTTTATCATTTACTTCGATCTCTCTCGATCTCTCTCTCTCTCTCTCTCTCTCTCTCTCTCTCTCTCTCTCTCTCTCTCTCTCTCTC
>JAWQFJ010032443.1:0-37500 GCA_034096865.1 Theodoxus fluviatilis | reverse complement strand
GGTCTGTAGGTTGGGTGCGAGAGACGAGCAATGTAGACACCTTTTCCTTTTCACAAGACCAGAAGTTATTACATTTGGGCAACACCGGACATCATGACCACACCAGCCTTCGACGCAGATCACTGCGGACTTTCCCGCAGTGACGTCACACGTCCCACCGTGCAGCAGACGCCGTGTCGGAAGAGTGACGTGATGGGCAAGTGACGTGGAATGGCGGAAAACGTCCGACGTCAGATGTGACGGTTGGCAAGATCGATGGCGTCCTGTGGCCTCTGCCTGCCATTTCCTCCGTATATGCGCCTTGCAGCCACCGTGCAGTCCGATTGTGTTGCGGTGAGAACTGGTGGTCGCACTCAGCCGCCTCTCCCTCTGCTCTGCTCTGCTTGCCTGAAGAATACGGAGAGTCCAGGCATCTTTCCTCTTTCAAGCACAAGTAAGTAATGACCGCAATGGTGAAGACCACCCTGTTAAAGAATGTTCCCTTTTTTCACACATTATACGAAAATAAATGCAAAATTGGGGGTGGGGGTGATGGGGGAACCATGAACAGTGTTTTTAAGGAACGTCTTTTAAGGGACAAAGAAACATACAGCAATAATTGTGGTTTATGTGTCGATTATCACAAAGCTGTAGCGGACGGTTCAGAAAAGATGTAGAGCTCTGTTTCATAAGTTACGAACCCTCCCGTCGGAACTTGGCACGCCTGCATCTAAAACAACTTTGCCGAGAGCGCTTGAGATTTCGTGTCATTCACGTAAACATTTGCCATTTCAGTCATTCGAACTTGATCTTGCCTTACCGTGTAGGTTTCCCTCCTCACGAGTTAAACTTCGTTCACAACAAAGAATGTACGAATTGCCTAAATGCCGCAAGTGCACCATGTTGGCCTGCATGGAATCGCGCACTCGTATATCTGAACCTTTGATATGATATGAAAACCCTGGTGAAAAAAAACGACCTGTCTTGTGTAAGTCGGAGTATAAACCTGAAAACAGCCAAGCGTATCGGAGCGCAGATCAAACGCATCAGCAGTCGATAAAACACAAAAAGCGAGAAAAAGTCCGTGGTGTCATTAAATCGGGAACAAGTTGGCATGGAGAAAGTGTGATATACAAGATAAAAATAAGGCACATGTATTGAACAAAATAGTCTTCTTTCGGCGCAAGAGGTAAAAACATGTACTTACAGGGGGTGGGGTGTGTGTGGAGAGATGGGGTGGTGGGTGGTGGTGATGGTGGTTGTCTCTAGCGAATGAACACATTTTAGTCCAAAATGTGCGCCATTCATTCATCTCGTATTCCGTTATCTCCTTTTAATATGCCTCCTTTTTTACAAGACCAAAAATTTTACCTCGTCTTGTGCGCTTTGTCAACTACGTGATTGATGGGTGGTCTTCTTGATTCGAATTATGACTTCAGCAATCGTCAGCTTTCTCTTGCATCAAATTTCCCACGAATCTTCCTCCTAAACCGTAGGCGCGCTTTTGTGGACCTGTGTAACCAAATCTCTTTTCTTTGCACCTGGGAAGGCTACAGTTAGCCAGTGCGATGCGCGCGTATTCCCACTTTGTGAATATTTCAATAACTCCACCATGGCGCCATCCCATAGTCGCAGCGGAACACGTACTGTGTGGCACTGAGGGCCAGAGGCTTTCAGCAGGGCGCCGTCTTGAATCCGGTCACGGGATTCGCCCATCAGTCAATCTTTTCGCCTGGTCGCTCGACACAAGTGACAAAGGCACTAGAGCAAAGACTCTTAGGTAACTATTCTGATAGGCAGACTTAGAAACATCCCGACCTTGTTAGATATTAATATCCCAAATAGTTGTGAACAGGCAGATTAACCCTTTTGAAACCTCAACTTGAGAGCGTTATGCAGTCGTTGTTTTGTGCATTATCATTCTGTCATATGGATTTGGTATTATACTGTGGGGTTGCAGGGAGGGAGGGAAGGAGAGAGAGAGAGATAGAGAGAGAGAGAGAGAGAGATAGAGATAGAGATAGAGAGAGAGGGAGAGAGAGAGAGAGAGGGAGAGAGAGAGAGAGAGAGATAGAGAGAGAGAGAGGGAGATAGAGATAGAGAGAGAGAGAGGGAGAGGGAGAGAGAGAGAGAGAGAGAGAGAGAGAGAGAGAGAGAGAGAGAGAGAGAGAGAGAGAGAGAGAGAGAGAGAGAGAGAGAGAGAGAGAGAGGGAGGGAGGGAGGGAGGGAGGGAGGGAGGGAGGGAGAGAGAGAGAGAGAGAGAGAGAGAGAGAGAGAGAGAGAGAGAGAGAGAGAGGGGGGGTCAGAAGCCGAACAAAAATATAGGATTCGATTACTAAACAAAGGGAATCAAAATGATGATTTTCTCGTCAGGGGAAAGAGTGGTCAGGGAGGTTTCAGGACCGCTTCCAGCACTTCTGTCATGGGTGGTTCCAATCAGCATCAAGTGCTAATGAAATCCAGCAGGAGGTACCGAAGCCTCCATTTATGAATGACTCCTCTTCTAGAAGGTGAAATATGTCTCAATGAACAAAGAGCAAATCTAGAATCCAAACTGCTTCAACATACACCAGCATCGAGACACTGGAAACGCCAGGAGAAAACTACTTAATTTTGTTTTTGTTTGGGGCGATGACTTATAAACACCTTTGTATCCAGGCAATGACGTTTTAACCCCAAACCGCCGCTGCTGACTGCAGAGCGATGGGAGATTAACTAATGCTGCGTTGATGGCAACTCCGCTCGTGGCGCGGGCATGGCTCTCGCTTCGCTTCCAATTTATTGATGGGACGGTAGAATCGGGATCTCTGACTTGCTTGGCAGCGCTGCACTGCTGGCAACACACGGGGCTCTGGAATAACCGAACACCAGAATGGATGCGCAGTGGCGGTAACAGGTTGGCAAAAATGAGTTCACCTTACTGAGTTTGCATCCACGTATCAAGGTAAAAAATTGCCATTCGCACCTGTCTGAGACATTCTCCACCACCACCTTTCCACCTCTCTCTCTCTCTCTCTCTCTCTCTCTCTCTCTCTCTCTCTCTCTCTCTCTCTCTCTCTCTCTCTCTCTCTCTCTCTATTTCTCTCTGCCTGTCTGTGTGTGCGCGCGAGCGCGCGCGCGCGCGCGCGCGCGCGTGTGTGTGTCTGTTTGTCTGTCTGTGTGCCTGTCTGTCTGTGTGCCTGTCTGTCTGTGTGCCTGTCTGTCTGTCTGTCTGTCTGTCTGTCTGTCTGTCTGTCTGTCTGTCTGTCTGTCTGTCTGTCTGTCTGTCTGTCTGTCTGTCTGTCTGTCTGTCTGTCTGTCTGTCTGTCTGTCTGTCTGTCTGTGCGTCTGGCTGTGTGTGTGCGTCTGTCTGTGCGTCTGTCTATGTGTGTGTGTGTCTGTCTGTCTGTATGTGTGTCTGTCTGTCTGTGTGTCTGCCTGTCTGTCTGTGTATGTGTGTCTGTCTGTGTGTGTGTGTGTATCTGTCTGTCTGTCTGTCTGTCTGTCGGTCTGTCTGTCTGTCTGTCTGTTTGTCTCTCTCTCTCTCGCTCTCTCTCTCGCTCTCTCTCTCTCTCTCTCTCTCTCTCTCTCTCTCTCTCTCTCTCTGCCTGTCTGTCTATCCGTCTGTGCGCGTGTGCCTGCGAGACCGCGCGCTTGTGTGTGTGTGTGTGTGTGTGTGTGTGTGTGTGTGTGTGTGTGTGTATGTGTGTGTACGTTTGTGTATGTTTCTGTGTATGTGTCTGTCTGTCTATATGCCAGTGTTCCTATTCATTCGTGAGCAATCGTGTTGTATTCTACACGCAGAAGGAGTAACTTTCACAACGATTGCATACACGTGCTTATTCGCACAAATGTACAGAGACTTCTGACATGTATGCCTGCACTTATGTCTCCCTTTGGATGGAAACATATGGTTTTCTAACGCGTGGCAAGTTTAGTTTTTTTGAAAGGACAGACACATTTCTTTGCCCACGGCGAAAGAGCTAAATGAGAACATTTAAGACGAAACCAAAACGAATCAAAACTGATCGCGTCAGCCGTAAACCGATCCCGGACATCCGCGTTGTTGGCGGCAACTGTGGCAACTGTACCACCTGACTTGCAGGCGGCAACTGTACCACCTGACTTGCAGATGGCAACTGTACCACCTGACTTGCAGGCGGCAACTGTACCACCTGACTTGCAGGCGGCAACTGTACCACCTGACTTGCAGGCGGCAACTGTACCACCTGACTTGCAGGCGGCAACTGTACCACCTGACTTGCAGGCGGCAACTGTACCACCTGACTTGCAGGCGGCAACTGTACCACCTGACTTGCAGGCGGCAACTGTACCACCTGACTTGCAGGCGGCAACTGTACCACCTGACTTGCAGGCGGCAACTGTGGCAACTGTACCACCTGACTTGCAGGCGGCAACTGTACCACCTGCCTTGCAGATGGCAACTGTACCACCTGTCTTGCAGGCGGCAACTGTACCACCTGACTTGCAGGCGGCAACTGTACCACCTGACTTGCAGGCGGCAACTGTACCACCTGCCTTGCAGATGGCAACTGTACCACCTGTCTTGCAGGCGGCAACTGTGGCAACTGTACCACCTGACTTGCAGGCGGCAACTGTACCACCTGACTTGCAGGCGGCAACTGTAGCAACTGTACCACCTGACTTGCAGGCGGCAACTGTGGCAACTGTACCACCTGACTTGCAGGCGGCAACTGTGGCAACTGTACCACCTGACTTGCAGGCGGCAACTGTGGCAACTGTACCACCTGACTTGCAGGCGGCAACTGTACCACCTGACTTGCAGGCGGCAACTGTGGCAACTGTACCACCTGACTTGCAGGCGGCAACTGTGGCAACTGTACCACCTGACTTGCAGGCGGCAACTGTGGCAACTGTACCACCTGACTTGCAGGCGGCAACTGTGGCAACTGTACCACCTGACTTGCAGGCGGCAACTGTACCACCTGACTTGCAGGCGGCAACTGTACCACCTGACTTGCAGGCGGCAACTGTGGCAACTGTACCACCTGACTTGCAGGCGGCAACTGTGGCAACTGTACCACCTGACTTGCAGGCGGCAACTGTGGCAACTGTACCACCTGCCTTGCAGGCGGCAACTGTACCACCTGACTTGCAGGCGGCAACTGTACCACCTGACTTGCAGGCGGCAACTGTGGCAACTGTACCACCTGACTTGCAGGCGGCAACTGTACCACCTGACTTGCAGGCGGCAACTGTACCACCTGACTTGCAGGCGGCAACTGTGGCAACTGTACCACCTGACTTGCAGGCGACAACTGTGGCAGCTGTATGGCCTGACTTGCAGGCGGCAACTGTGGCAACTGTACCACCTGCCTTGCAGGCGGCAACTGTACCACCTGACTTGCAGGCGGCAACTGTACCACCTGACTTGCAGGCGGCAACTGTACCACCTGACTTGCAGGCGGCAACTGTGGCAACTGTACCACCTGACCACGTGTGCTGGTGTTGGTAACAGTGTGCCGAATAATGTGATTTCAACTTTTCGTGTACGAATTTGCTACTGGTGTATGAGTGGTTTCCCTTTTGATTTACAAATTCCCCAACCAAGCAGCTCCCCACAAACATAATCAGAAGATAATGTTGCATAAAGTCGCATCCTAGGTACGTTATAAAATCTGCTCTCGGTCCGGTCAGTCTACACTCACACTGCGGCGGATTTTTCTATTAAGATCAGAGCTAAACTTACAACGATAAAAAGCTTGTGTGTTTTTTTTTTAACTAGACTGCATCGATTCAAAATATACGTTGATATAGACCTGTACAAGAAATTCAGAGATAGGCGTCCGGGCACATCAACTGTCACCAGCCACAGAAGGTTCAAATAGACGGAGTTTGACAGTTACGTCACAAGCAAGAACCCAGCTGATTTGGATGTTCGCGGAAACTTTGTCAGGGAGAAAAAAAAGTATATATCCCCCGGCGAATCGACAGAAAACTTATTTTGCGACAAGCGACCTCGATCTTTGCAATGGCAAGTGGAAACTTGCCTGAAATCTTGCCACGTTTGAGAAGGCCTTTAATTTGCCCTTTCTAGAAAAGAAACGACACTGAAATGCTTGGTACTTTAGCAAGAAATGCATTTACTTAATCTGACAAACACAACTGAAACCATTTTGCATACACCCAGTCCTGCCTTGTGTCCGCTTCCCTGGTAACGCCATTCAGGACGGCTGTCCCATCAGAGGCAAGTCGTCATGTCTTTATTCATGATCTGGCCATCGAGGTCGAGGAAGATCGAGACCACTCCTCGAATGTGTTCCAAGAACTAAGTTATTATGTACTTTTTCATTTTATTACTTACTTTTTTTACGGAGGCTGAGAACTGAAGGCAAAATCTTGTTGGTTTTTCTCGTTTTTAAATTTACGTGATTTTTTCTTTCCCCCTTTTTTATTGTTTAATCGGTAGATACGCGCAGTGATGGTCTTGCGGGGTAGTCATGTCACTTGGGGATCAGCCGTGGGAAACTAGGCTCGATTCTCTGGCGCACGATTGGATCTAGAATGATCGGACCCTGTCCCGATGCCCCCTGGGAGATTCTGTGACTGCTGGGGGCCGTCCCTGGCCGAGCTGCTGGAACAGGCGTTGAACACCCTGCAGCTGGAGGTTCCAGCTGATGCTGCCGTACAGTGCTCTGGCTTATTTTGCCTCTCTCTCTCCCTCTCTCTCTCTCTCTCTCTGTGTCTCTGTCTCTCTCTCTCTCTGTCTCTCTCTGTCTCTCTCTTTCTCGCTCTGTCGTTCTCTGTCTGTCTCTCTCTCTCTCTCTCTCTCTCTCTCTCTCTCTCTCTCTCTCTCCACAAAAGGATGTGAGTAGAGAGGTGACTGTTGAGGACGTGGAGAAAATCATGGGAGACTTGGCAGATCGTTTTTGCCGTGCTGTGGACAATACGAGCCAGTCTCTGTTCGGCAAGAGTGTCACGGAGTGTGAGGGTGGCCCAACATGTCTCACTTCCTCAACAGGGAGGGATGAAAAGGCTGCGGTCGCTGTCCCCAGTTCTTTCACTCGTGCTCCTGGACTCCCACCTGAACGATTAGGTATTCGTGGAGCCAAAGTAACGCCAAGGCAGAGATTCTTATCACGAAACAATTCAGGTTCAAAGAAGAGTCAACCCAAGCGAGCAGCACGTAAGTAATAGTGGGATTAATGCGTGCTCCTGCGGATTGGTACTGTGTGTGACTCTTTCGTCGAAGTTTACGCCTTCGAGCTTACGCTGCTCCTTGTGAGACTAAGAGCAATGTTGTGACTTTGTTTACATATCGGTTGTCGCAAGACTTGGTTTCCATAGTCTTGATAATGATAATGATCTTGTCGTGTAAATAAGTTGTGACTTTTGTGAAATTCGTAAAGGGCCTGATACCGAATCAAATAGATACGTGTTGTTGTTCGTTCTGTCTCCCTGTCTCTCTGTCTCCCTGTCTCTCTGTCTCCCTGTCTCTCTGTCTCCCTGTCTCTCTGTCTCCCTGTCTCTCTGTCTCTGTGTTTAAAGAATGTCGCATAACTGGATACCAGTCTTGATCAGTGTTGTGTATATTCCGGGTTTACTTACCTCGCGTAATGCACTTTTTGTACTGTTGTGTAACTTGCATATTGCAATGGGCCTGAGACCCAAGCAATACATTTTTTCGTTCGTTCGTTTCGTTCTCTCTCTCTCTCTCTCTCTCTCTCTCTCTCTCTCTCTCTCTCTCTCTCTCTCTCTCTCTCTCTCTCTCTGTCTGTCTGTCTGTCTCTCTCTTTCTGTCTCTCTCTTTCTGTCTCTCTCTTTCTGTCTCTCTCTTTCTGTCTCTCTCTTTCTGTCTCTCTCTCTCTCTCTCTCTCTCTCTCTCTCTCTCTCTCTCTCTCTCTCTCTCTGTCTCTCTCTCTGTCTCTCTTTTTCTCTCTCTGTCTCTCTCTCTCTCTCTCTCTCTCTCTCTCTCTCTGTTATCTACAGTCCTGTTTCATAATTCTGGACTAGTTCTTTTGCTAAGATCATGAAACCTATCCCGGGTGGCAGTCGTTTGTTATCAGTCAGATTGGTTATCAGTCAGTTTGGTTATCAGTCAGTTTGGTTATCAGTCAGTTTGGTTATCAGTCAGTTTGGTTATCAACTACGATGTTTGGTGTCCATCCCTACTGTGGCACCCACATACGTGTCGTGCTGATTGCATATTTTGGACGGTATTGTGTAGTGTTGTAAGACATTGCATCGTTCCATTGCCGAGGATTTTAAATCATTTAATTGCGTTGTATTGTGTTGCATCGTATTGTACTGCGTTGCGATATATGTTACTGCATTGGATTGCGTCGCTTTGCGTTGTGTTGCGTTGCCTTGTATTGCATTTATTGCACTGTATTGCACTGTATTGCATTGTATTTTGTTGTATTGTATTTTAATGTCTTGTATCGTGTTGTATTATGCACCGTTTACGATGTATTGCATTGTATTGTATTGCGTTGAGTTGTTTTGTATTCTATTGTATGTTATGTTATGGTATTGTATTGGATTGGATTGTATCGTATTGTATTATATTGTATTTATTGCGTTGTGTTGTGTTGTGTTGTATTGTATTGTATTGTATTGTATTGTATTGTATTGTATTGTATTGTATTGTATTGTATTGTATTGTATTGTATTGTATTGTATTGTATTGTATTGTATTGTATTGTATTGTATTGTATTGTACTGTACTGTACTGTACTGTACTGTATTGTATTGTATTGTATTGTATTGTATAGTATTGTATTGTATTGTATGGTATGGTATGGTATGGTATGGTATGGTATTGCATTGCATTGCATTGCATTGCATTGCATTGCATTGCATTGCACTGCACTGCACTGCACTGCACTGCACTGCACGGCACGGCATGGCATGGTATGGTATGGTATGGTATGGTATGGTATGGTATGGTATGGTAATGTATTGTATTGCATTGCATTGCATTGCATTGCATTGCTTTGCATTGCATTGCATTGCATGGCATTGCATAGCATTGCATTGCATTGTATAGTATTGTTTTGTATTGTATTGTATTGTAATGTATTGTATTGTATTGTATTGTACTGTACTGTACTGTATTGTATTGTATTGTATTATACTGTGTTGTATTGTATTGTATTGCATTGCATTGTATTGTATTGTATAGTATTGTATTGTATTGTATTGTATTGTCTTGTCTTGTCTTGTCTTGTCTTGTCTTGTCTTGTCTTGTCTTGTCTTGTCTTGTCTTGTCTTGTATTGTATTGTATTGTATTGTATTGTATTGTATTGTATTGTATTGTATTGTATTGTATTGTATTGTATTGTATTGTATTGTATTGTATTGTATTGTATTGTATTGTATTGTATTGTATTGTATTGTATTGTATTGTATTGTATTGTATTGTATTGTATTGTGTTGTATTGTGTTGTATTGTGTTGTATTGTGTTGTATTGTATTGTATTGTATTGCAGATTGAGACCAACGGGGAGGGACGCGAACAGGGAATGGGGTGCGAACAGTCTCAGCCAGACCCACCCGCCATTTCCCACCACCAGGCGGAGCTCATCAAAACCACGTGGCACGCCATTGGGGACAGAAAGTTGCACCTGGGCGTGCAGATTTACCATAGGTAAGAGTACACATCCTTATAGTACCTTGCAGGAAAGCTCGAAATACGACGAAAGAAGTACTCCAATTGTTACATCATTTGTCTTTTTTTACAACAGGTAACTGATGGTATCTTGACACAGGCAACTCCAGGTGATTGGTTTCACTCCGATGTACTCATTTTTTAAGTGTGATCTTGACTGGCATGAAATATCACACTCTGTGGCATTTTGAATATACACACTATACAGGCGCTTACAGTGAAGGCATACTACGATGACATATCGTTTTCTGGTCTGCAGGTCTTTCATTGGTGCTGTATTTTTTTTGCATATTTACTGCAGACACCATTGCCCTTGACGTACATGTAGACCATCTATAATCATTTATGAAAGGGGTTTTGCGGGAGGAGCCGGACTGGACATCAAACAACATAGGCCAAGGAAACGAAATTGATTGTTTTAGTACTGCCCGTCTGTCTTTGTAGGCTATGAAATGCCATGGACGATAAAATCAATGAAGCTAGTTAAAGAGCTAGTCAACTCGGTTTTCCCACTTTTTCGCCTTTTACAAATGGCGTAAGGGGACACGACGGGTCTATTCTTACCCTAAACCCACAGTGGGAGGCAAGCATCAGCTTGTCAGCACCCATGCAATATCGTTTGGAAGATGGATTGGGATTGGGCGGGGAATACATACCTGGAATAAGTGATTTCCTATGGGGTTGGGCGGGGAATACATACCTGGAATAAGTGATTTCCTAAGGAATATTTACCTCCGCCAAGGAGGTTACGGTTTTCCCTTGGTTCGTACGTTCATTGGTTCGTTATTCGGCAAAATAACTCAACAAGTTCAACACGGATTCCAGTGACCTTTGGTGGAAGGTCAGGGTTTTACCCGAGGAACAACTCAATACATTTTGGAGGTTATCTTTTATCTAGTTTGGGAATTGGAAGCATAAAGAGAAATTGTATCCCACATCGCGAAGTTGATGACATCAAACTATTGATGACGCCGACTTACGCGCTCCGCACTCAGAGACTGCTGGCAGGCGCTAAAATAAAATAAACTTCGTAGCGTCAGGCCTGGCGAGTAGAACATCCTGCCTCAATTAAACAGGTCATGGAAGATATTTTTGGCTTTCTCGGCGGAGGTTTGCACTCTCATGCTGCTCTCTAGTTTGGTGATGAAGTGGAGCTACTTAACTACTTACGGTGGTAACGAGGGGTTGGCATATGAGAATCCATGTAACTATTCACCAAGCGCTCCTTTTGGTCTGTCTACAAAGAAATCTTCAACAGACAGTTCCACCTGGAGGCGCAGAAATAAGGTAATTATCGGAACGTATACACAAATCTACGAAGTAGAATCAGTGTTGTATCCGTGAAAGTTCTGTAATCCTTAGAAATTTGGGATGCTTACTCTCGCAACAAAATGACTGACTCTTGAAATGTATAAATATTGTAAACTCACGCATCGATGTGCAGAATCATATATTTGATTATTTCTACACACATTGGAGACCCACACAAAAAGTGTTTGCTCGTACTGGTTTCGACTGGAAACTTCAAATATACCAAATCCAAATGTGATTTGCTTTCGCGACTTGGCCTCGTCAGTTTTAAATGCAGACATTCGTTTTTTAATTTTTTAATCAGAGTTTTTCTGTACCGAAAGTGGTTTTCAGAACATACACTACTCGTACTAATCACAAAGAATTTACACTGTCAGAATCTCGCGTGTGTCGAAGTTAGGGCCGTAATCTAAAACGGAAATTTGGTGTTATCTCCCCTCATTCTCTGCAGCCTGATCCAAAATGGCGGCATGCTGAGGAAACTGTTCCCGCGCCTGGTAAGCACGGAGGAGAAGGAGGGCGGGAACTGCGAGGAGCGGATGGTGGTGGACGAGGACGCCTTGACCCGTCACGCCCTGCTGGTGATGGATGGACTGGACATGGCGGTGTCCCTCATCGGCCAGCCCCCCAAGCTGCACCAGTTCCTGTCAATAGTGGGACGTCGTCACAGCCAGGCTGGAGTCCCAGTTCACATCATCTCGGTAAGCTGCTCAACGTGGGTGCATACATTAAACGGAGTGGCAATTAAATGACCTGACCTAACGTTCTCGTCATGAGAATGGTGAAATGAGCAGCGCTGCCGTTCTTACCTTACACTCCTGGACACGTGGACACACGGCATGTTCTAATTGGACGAAGCTTCGGCCTACTTTGCCGAAGTTTGGACTTGGCGTAAGTAATTTTGGGGTTTGCCAAGACTTTGAAGTTTGAAACAGACTTCGGTGATCGTCTTCCTCGAAGCCTAAGGTATACTTCAACGAAGTAGGCCGAAGTTGCGTCCTGATTGGTCATGTAAGATCGTTCTTTCGTTTGAGAGTCGAGGAAAGTCTAGACCGTACACTGAGTTACATGACACCACTGCTGGTATCATACAACTAAGCGAGGCCGTAGGGTAGATCTATTCGTCCCCGAACACAAATTTGCCAAGTCCACCCCGGTCATCGTTCATTTCTGGTACTACGCCTAATAGAGCACACCCTAAAGAAGCGCTGGAAGTACAAGTGATGTCAACATATCAAATTAGAAAGAGAAATAATTGCAGCATCGAACAGAAATCAGCGTTCCGCTGATAATGATTTCATCTATCTAACAAAGGAAAAAGAAAGGAGTGCGTTAAGAAAAAGAAATGGTTCGAGCCACGATTAAAGAAAAATCATAATAGTTTAAAAATTTGCATGGAATATCGATATACCATGTCAGATTTCCGATTTGAATATTTGCTAGCATTTTCCTCTTTTCTCGTTTGGATTTCCATAATCATATATGTCTAAATCTTAATTAGATCCACGAACCATTCACAAATAAACCTATATTTTGAGGGAGTAGACTAGAATTGAGGATCAGGGGTGGGAGAGGGAATAGAGAAGGACGGATTTTGTGTTTAAGAAAGAAAGGTTGGCTGTTTGAATGAGGTGTGTGTGTGTGTGTGTGTGTGTGTGTGTGTGTGTGTGTGTGTGTGTGTGTGTGTGTGTGTGTGTGTACTCGAGAGCGTGCGGACGTGTGTGTGTGTGTGTGCGTGTGTGTGTGTGTGTGTGTGTGTGTGTGTGTGTGTGTGTGTGTGTGTGTGTGTGTGTGTGTGTGTGTGTGTGTGTGCGCGCGTGCGTGCGTGCGTGTGTGTGTGTGTGTGTGTGTGTGTACTCGAGGGCGTGCGGACGTGTGTGTGTGTGTGTGTGTGTGTGTGCGTGTGTGTGTGTGTGTGTGTGTTTGCAAGTGCACGCGAGAGTGCGTGCGCATTCCTGCTTGCGTCTCCGTGTGTGTGTGTGTGTGTGTGTGTGTGTGTGTGTGTGTGTGTATGTGTGTGCGTGTGTGTGTGTGGTGTGTGTGTGTGTGTACGTGCGTGTGTCTACGTGTGTGTGTATGTGTGTGTGCTTTTGAACGTGTGTGTATGTGTGTGTGCGCGCGCGTGTGTATGTGTGAACATGTGCCGCATGAGTCTTTATGCATGCGCATGTTTTTAAATGTGTGCTTTTACGAAAAGAGACCAGTGTCTTTAATAGCGAACTGTTGTGTTCTCAGTGTTTAGACTTGCGTGTTCTATGTGCACACTGACCATATCAAACCACTCTGACTTCTGCAGCAGCTGTGGCCCTACCTACACGAGGGCTTCCAGACAGTGCTGGGCGAGGCCTACACCTGGGAAGTGCAACGCGCCTGGAAGACGTTCTTCCACAACATCTGCCACATCATGAGGAATGCCATGCTGGCCGAGACTGCTTCACTGGAGAGCGTGCACAGAGTGCCAGACACCGAGCTGCTCTAGCTGTGCCCACGTCCCGCACACAGCACGCTGTGTACTGCTGTATTGAACATCCCTCTGCAATGCATGACCATTTCATTTCTTCAAGTGCGAGTCTAATGCACGGCTTTCAGATCCGAACCAAATTCTTATGCTGTGTACGTCTCACCTTTAAGTCTGCCGCACATTGCAACATTCCATGTGTATTCTGACTTTGGCGCTGTCGAATCAGAATAGATAAGGTTGTAGACGTGAACAATATGTAAAGTCTATCCAACTTATGCACTCAGGTGCGGATTTTTGCCATGCCTTAGCTTAATTTTTCCTTAGCGAATCTCGTGAACTGGTTAATAAGGAGGGGCTTGCAGTAATACAAGTCGTATACCTGAACTAAGCTCAGTCGCACCTAGTAGTCAAAATTGAATAGATGGCAGCAATCTGAAAATACTTTATATTTTTCGATTTCGCGAAACAATGACATGCACGGGTATGAACCAGTTTCTACGCGCTAGATCTGTTTGTGTCAAACATTTAAAGCCATGATATCATGCACTGCTGCAACGATTCCCCTAAAAATCTCATCAAGTCGTGGGAAAGTGGATTTCATTCTTACGGGGTTTAAACATTCATAAACTTGAGGTCCGTCCCGATACATGCTCAGGTAGAGCAGAGTCTTCGGGCTTGGTCGTAATTCCCTTCAGAAATGTAATAGCGATAACCGGGGAAGGGGGGGGGGGGATAGGATAAGAAAGAGGTACTCAATATATACTGATCTTATTGTGTTTTCCAATACATTTAATGGTAATATTGGACTATGTTGCCTTTTTCAAGGTGTAATCACATTTGCTCCGTGGCCCGTTGCTCTTGTGTTAGTGAATAATTTTACTATAATCACAAATCCGCTGTGGCGAGATCCTTCCCCCCTTTTTCCAATGAATTTATTGTATCTACAAACCCCTGTTGTGTGAGTTAGTGTGGCCGCCAACCGTAATTAATTAGGCTACGATAGCGTGATATGGCTTGTCAACCATAGCTCCACTGTGTGTGAGAGTTAGGAGCTGACCCACTGCGTCTCTCTCTGCACGATTCGTAAGGAACGAGTGACTAGCAACACCGTGACTTGCTTGCGTTTGCTTTGAACTGTTCTAGTGATTTTTGTGCTAAACGGTTTCGTTTGGCCTAGAAAGGCTGAGCCGTGAAGAGCCGTATGTCCATCCATATGTCGCCAACCGTGGAAACCTTGTGATTGGCAGCCTTTCCAAAACTTGACTGAAGACACTTCCGGAGAATGACGACCTCTTATATGGAGGACGTGTGATTGGACCGTGAGGGAAAATGGGCGTGGCCCGAGTGTTCTCATTGGAAGAGAGAGCACAGTTTTCGAAGGCGACCGTGCCTCGGGTATATAATCCCAACCCTCCCTGTGGTCTGGGCGGGAACACACCATCAATTAGTCAAGACCACCCCCATGTAAGAAAGCCATGCCGACCTCGTTCAAAGAGATACGGCTCCTCTCCCCCCACCCACCCACCCCCCACCCCTACACAGTCGACGAGGAGTGAGGCGCCCGCCCCCTGGGTCAAGTTCAAGTCACCTTGCTCTCCAGCGTCTGCCCTGTTTCCAGGGCGAAGTTTCGAGACGCCGTGCTAGCCAGTGCATGAAGTTCACTTCACTTCACTTCACTTGTCCCGTAGTCTGGACGACCATTGGGGCACCACAGATGATCTGACAACCAGCTCTCTCCATTCCTCTCGCCTCTCGGACTGTCTGAAGGCTTCGCTGAGCCTCATCCCTGTCCACTCTGAGACGTTGTCCTCCCATCTTTTCCTTTGCCTGTCTCTCCTCTCCCCTTTTACTGTGCCTTGTAACACAGTCATGGCAAGCCATGACGATCGTGAGACGTGCCCATACCACTTTAGTTTGCGTCTTTTCACAGTGGTCAGTAATTCTTCTTGGACCCGATGGCTTGTCTGATTCTGTTTCGGACTTCCTCGTTTGTGATGCGGTCCTTGTAGAAGATACCGAGGAGCTGTCGAAAGCATCTCATTTCCATGGCCTGTATCCTTCTCTCCAAGTCAGCTGTTAGTGTCCATGACTCACAGACAGACACAAATATGGACATGACCAGGGCGCGCATCAGTCTGATCTTTGAGCTGAGGGCTATGTTCCTGTCCTTCCAGATGGTCTTGAGTTTTGTGAGTGCTGCTGTGGTTTGAGCAATTTTGGCGAGTATTTCAGGTTTGGATCCTGCATCTGTGACAATTGCTCCCAGGTATTTGAAGCCGTTGACGGTTTCCAGTTTCTCGCCACACACCTTGATGTCACTGCTGATGCCGTTGGTGTTGTTGGTCATCAGTTTGGTCTTCTCTGCACTGATCTGCATGCCAAAATTTGTGGAGGTTGTGTCTAAGCGCTCTACTAAATTCTCCAGCTCCTTTTCACTTCCGGCCAGGCCATCTATGTCGTCAACAAAACGTAAGTTTGTGATTGTTCTGCCGCCAATGCTGACTGTCCCCTCGTGGTCTTTTAGGGCGGTAGTCATTATTCTTTCCAGGAAGATGTTGAAGAGGGTGGGAGAGACCAAACAGCCTTGTCTCCCTCCGACTGTGGTTCTGAACCAGTTCCCAATGCTGCTGTTGAAGTATACGGCACTTGTGGCATTGTCATACAGGTGTTCTATGACTCTGATCAGGTTGGCGTTGATGTTGTACAGCCTCATGGTAGCCCACAGTGCTGCATGCCATACCCTGTCGAAAGTCTTCTTAAAGTCCATGAAGACGTGGTAGAGGTCTTGTTGGTGTTTTAGGTACCTCTCGCACAGTATTCTGAGGTTGAAGATCTGCTCCGTTGTACTGCGCCCTTGTCTGAAGCCTGCCTGTTCTTCAGCGATGATCTTCTCTGCTTGTGGCTTCAATCTGTTCAGTAAGATCTTCAGCATGACTTTGCTCGGGTAGCTGATGAGGCTGATAGTTCTGTAGATCTGGCATAGCTGTAAGTTGCTTTTCTTTGGGAGGGTGATGATGAGGGATTCTTCCACATTCACCCGTTACCAGGGTAAAATTTACGTTTCGTCATCGTTCGTTGTGCCTGCCTGCGCACCGGTTGCCCCCTGCTCCCCTTCCCCCTTCCCCTCTCTCCCCTCCAAGTGTGTTGACAGATCACGGCTACCTCGTTTCAGGACTACCTTTGCGCTTGTTGACGGATGCACTCTTCAAAGCAGATAAGTTCATTTTATTCGGTTGGCGAGCCATATTTATTCTGGGTTAGAGATTGAATTGAATTATCATTGTCGTATGATCATCGTTACTAACCGTTAGTTATCCATTTTTTATTGTTATTGAAACAAATTAAAGTGATTTGTTTTTTTACTTTTGTCCTCACCGTTTTTTCTGTCGTGTTACATCGTTTGATATAATGACTGTGTGAGATAGTGTTGCCAGTTCGGCTGTGTGTGTGTGCTTTCCCCTAGACTTATTATTTTAAAGAACGAGCCAAGTCGAACTCGTAACATCCGCATATAATCAACCAGGCTAATCAAGTCACATAGGCATATCAATACTCATTTTGACAACAGACCATCAGCGCGAAACATTGAGGTTAAAGAAATGTTTTTAATTGTTAGTCCATTTCCCTACTTTCTAAATCAATGCTCCATAGGTGAATGAGTTATACCTGCTGTGAGCGTGCACGTGCTTCACTGGGCCATTGGGGGAGATTCGAAACCGCACGTTGCAAAAATGCACGTCTCCTTTTAAACACAGACACCGAGATGGTGAGTTACTTTGCATACATCGTGTATTTGTTGAAGCTCTGCAAGGCATCATGTCAACTTTGCCACATTAAAAAGTACAGAGATTCTACACTTTGAACGCTACGCAAGGGTTCGATAGCAATATCTTTAGGTGAAGCTTATCTGCTTTCAAGTTCCGTGTACTTTTGGGATGGCAAAATTTCGTACCACTGCTCTCGCAAGATGGCCCGCCACATCAGCTGAACCCGTCGAAATGACAGCTCTTTACAAGCTCCTAACGCGGATGCACTTTTTCTTTTAAGCTTGATGCAGTCTGATATGACACACACTTGGTCTACTTGCCGAATACCATTTGCAAATGAAGACCTCGTGGCTCATCGATTGATCGACAATGTGAGGATCTTTCGTATAACTGTAAGCCTTCATACAAGACGTGATTATAGACGAACGTATCAATAGCTTGTTATCATTTATACTACTGTTTATATTGTTTTGTCACAGTGTTTTTAGAAGAAAAATAAACGAACGATTGAGGTAACAAATGACCCAACTATCAAACACGATGAACATACGAGCGTATGGAGGAGGGCTTGTTTTGTATCAAAGTATCTAGAGTTGAAAGAAAATGGAAAAATAACAAAAACAGCAACAGCAGCAACAACAACAACGATGATGGTGATGGTGGTGGTGATGGTTATGATGATGATGATTTTGCAAAGTACTGGTTTGAACACGGAAACGCTCACAGCGCTTTACGCTCAGCAAGATTATGTACATACATGCATATGAAAAGCTAAAGATAGATCCAGCTTGGGACAAATACAAGATTAGTGTCAGAGATGTTGGTATAAAGTGAAGGCTTCCCGAGTAACTACTTTCTCTCTCTGCTCTGTCCTGGTACACAATATGAACAGGAAAAATCCTAGCATGATACCAATTTGAGGATAAATTGATCGCCTTTTTGAGAATTGCCTAAGCTGGGCATCATTGTGCTAAACAGCCAACCCTTTGTATACCATCCATTTTATTATTTCCTGTATGTGTTCTCGTATATACTTTTGTCGTGGTAGAGTTGGTTTGGGATGGTGGTAGGAGTAGTTGTGTGTGTGCGTATATGTATGTGTGTGCGCGCGCGCGAGTGTGAATGTGTGCGCGCTTGCGTACTAGTGAGCGAGTGAGGACGTCTCTGTTACCGTCTGGATGACATATCTTTTGTTTGGTTGTTCGTCCGTCCAACAGTCCCCCCCCCTCTCTCTCTCTCTCTCTCTCTCTCTCTCTCTCTCTCTCTCTCTCTCTCTCTCTCTCTCTCTTCTCTCTGGCGCGTGCGCGCACATACACAATCTCATACACATTAACTGCATTTATTTCCCTGATCGACCTTACGTGATGAGTATGAGAAGATTCATCTGCAGGTAGAATGTACATCTTTATTATAAAATATGTAACAATATCGACAGACATTATACATTTGTTAACAGTAAAGATTCACTATATTCCTTCTACTTTGGAAGGCGGATACAATGTCTCTTATGTTTATCAAGTTTTGGATCTGTTTGTCTTGATGTTGCAGAAATATGAATACATTTCGCCTGTCGATGTATAATGTATTGTGTAACAATATGAAAATGAACATATCACAGACATGCATATGGTTTTTTCCCGAGATTGGAAATAATGGTGAATAAATACTGTATATAAGTTGAGTTCAATACGAACTTTTGTCATATTTGTTTCCAGTTTAGTGCCAATGAGGTGCATGGACTAAATATCATGCTCAACGCATTTGATTGTCGGGCACAGAGGACACCAGACACGGACATTATCATAACTTGTTCATGTAGTCTGTATAGAAATTTGGAGGAGCCGCTGCTCTTACCAATTCCCATTCCATTAAACATGTTCTTAACCGATGGCATAGACTGTGGGCTGCCAACGACCAGTACATGTACTTTCTCCCACCATAAACAAAACACTTCATTACGGTCAATTTTCTTCTCAGACAAGCAAATGTACGTAAAGAACTGTTCGTAAATAAAAGCTTTTTACATACCGGTTCCGATAAAACAAGAAACCATTGATGATCAATAAACGCCTTCCCCTTACCCCCCATCTCCTCTTCTAATTGACGGCAAATTAAAACGTAATGCCTACCACGCCTGTGTGTGGGCGCACCCGTGTACGAAATCTCCCCTCCCTTTCTCTCTGCTGTTCACTCCCCAATCCTCCCACGCAGTGTGAGATAGGGGAGAGAGAGAGAGAGAGAGAGAGAGAGAGAGAGAGAGAGAGAGAGAGAGAGAGAGAGAGAGAGAGAGAGAGAGAAGAGTACATGCAGAGAGACAGACTGACAAAGAAACAGAGCGAGAGGATGAACTCTTTCACATGACACATACATACAGATACAATTACGTTACATATTTCATTTCTAATTTGCAGTCCGCTATCGTCTGATAGATGTTAATTATACTATACTATTATGTAACTAAAACAGATTATTCGGAGAATGATTAAATACAAAATATGGAATTACTTTTTTTCTCGTCATATCTAGCACGGCTTGTGTTACAGTTGTGTGTCAGAAGTTTTTTTGTTTGACTGAAAGCCACTGCGAAAAAGCATTTTGTTGTGCCTTAAATATCTTTTGAACTTGGATCAATGCACATATTTCTACTCTTGTAGAGTAAATAAACTTCCAGTGATGATACTGAAAACAAGGCAATAAAGCATGCAGTCTAATCGCATTTTTCATGGACATTCAATTTCACATCAGGTTTACACATACAATGACATGATAAATCCGATATATAAGAATAGCAGTTATCATAGTTGTTCTTTCATCACCGTCATCACTATCATGATCTTTGCAATCGTAACGTAACTGTTGGAGTCATCATTTTCGATCGCAATCAGTATTAGCAAACCGTCTTTTTACATTATTAATAAAACCACTGTTACCATTATTACTGTAAGTACTTGTCTTTAGTTCAGTTTGACTGCCCAAGCCATCGCGTAACTCAAGCACCTACAGTTCCCATAGTCTGTTGTCCGGCAAGAGGATTGCAGATTTGGTGAGAGGGCACTGGGAACTGTTTTTGTAATCACAGGGCGTCGTCCACTTCAGGTGGTCAGCTGGGAAAGTTCTCAGGTCCGTTGGTGCACACTGATTGACAGATTGTTCAAGGATCCACTCAGGAAAAGATATGTGCTCGACACACGGCACGAAAAGCTGAGACGAAAGTTGAGAACAATCACACTACCTCGATAAATGATACTCCTGTCCACTTAGTCGTGATTTGTGAGTAAATGTGAGTATAGGTATGTTTAACAGGGAAATAGTTCGATGACTAAGATCATAGAGTCAGGTAACTCTGCAGCACGAAGGAATGGTCCAACAGTTCATTGCAAAGAACTTATTATAAATACATTAGAAGCCTGTCGTTTTTGCTGTTATCCAGTCGATGTTTAAGATGATATAATATGCTCAACGATGGATTAATCTTTACTGATTGTAGTCTAGAAAAACAGTGGCCACTGACATCTTTTTCCCATTTCCCTTGAGAGGTCTTCCTTTAAGAGTAGTTCACGAGGCATGTCTACAGATCCAAACAAAAGAGATATTCGGGTTTTTTTCTTCACCTCTCTCACCCGTAGGTCAAAAGACTCAGACACACAGGGCAATGGTAATCGAAGGGAACCATAAAACTGTCTGTACAGCGCACCTCAGCACATGTGCATAAGACCTCCAACTGTAAGTCCCATCCAAGATCTTCCGTCACACAAGCTACCGTCGCTCCCTGATTAGTCTGCGCTTGTTCTTGTAGATTTGGTAATAGCCATTGGTGTAGGAGATGGGCTTGGCGACGCGCACGTCCTCTATGGGCGGAAGACTGGGGGTGGAGCTCACGTCCTCAAGCGCAATGTCCAGCTGCTTGATGTCACTCAACCTGACGTCATCATACGTCACGGCTTTGGAGGTACGCGAAGTCCTGCCTCCGGTCTTGCGAGATCGACGAGCGATGCCGGTGGTGGCGGGAGACTTGGCCCGAGGGGAGCGTCCGTTGGAATGAGCCACGGTTGTTGTGGCCACGACGATCTCCGTGCCCGGATGGTGCTTGTGCTTGTTGACTCCGTTCATCAAGCCACGCATCTGCTTTACCTGCAGCCGTAAGGTTGATCGTTTGATGTAAGGAGAAATGAAAACGGTGTGCAGTGATTTTCTGAAAGCAGTACTACTTCTGGGGGGTTGTATCCACTGGCACTGAATTCAATCATCAACAGAGGAAGTGGTTTAAAACTAGACATCGGGATACTTAAGGACTACAAAAGGTCACAGTGCGTCAGGGAGAGAAAAACAACAACAAATATAAACGAGAGAGAGAGAGAGAGAGAGAGAGAGAGACAGACAGAGAGAGAGAGAGAGAGACAGAGAGACAGATAGAGACAGAGACACAGAGAGAGAGAGAGAGAGAGAGAGAGAGAGAGAGAGAGAGAGAGAGAGAGACAGAGAGAGAGAGACTGACAGACAGACAGACAGAGAGACGCAGAGATATAGTTCCTCTGCAATGTCTTATTCGTTGTTGTTTTTTCCTTTTACTTTTCATTGATACCGTTTTGTATTTAACCGGTAATCAAACAGCACGTACGGCGATATACGTGTGAACTTTTGTACGCATGTATATATAGAATATGTCTGTAACCTCAGTTATTTTTTCCATTTTTTGTGCGGAAATGCCAAATGCAATATAATTGCATGTGCCACAGAGCAGAAGATATATGATGGCAGCTTTAACGGAAGCATCTGCTGCAGATTTTGCACGTGCTATTGCGATTGTTCAAAAACTTTATCAGGATGTCCTGCCACGGAATTCCTGAAGAATCCGCAAGGTCCAGATGGATTTGGTAATCCGCACAGTCTGCATAGTCTACATAGTTCACGTACACTGAAGGGGGAGACAGCAGAATCTGTCGTTGCCTCTCATCTTAGCATCCTTTCTCTGCACACTCCTGAAGATATTTTCGTGGCTATTTCATTTGAATGTGTACATGGAAGATGGAACGACACGAAGTTATACAGCAGTTATCTGTGGAGAACGTTTCACATCTGCTTCAAGAAAAGGAATAAGTCGACTTCGTCTCCTTAATAAGCCTACATACCAAGCATGAGTTGAATGCAACGCTATAAGCTGGGGATGCTGGAGAATAAAAAAGTAGTTCTCACAGGATGAGCATTCAAACCATCCAGTGAGCTTTGGGAGGTGGGGGGAAGATGGAGGGGGGGTGGGGTGATAACGGCAGCAAGTCTGCTGAACATAGGCAGAGGTTACTGCGGCAGTACCTGTATCTCTGAGTCCTCCTGTCGTTGCTCCAGCAGCTCCAGTCTGGTGGCGAGGTGTTCCTTGTCAGAGCGGTGTGCCGTGTTCTCGAAGTTTCGCTCCACAACGGCGTGCCGCAACTTGGCGTTCTCCTCGCTCAGCTGCTTGTTGGCCAGCTCCAGGTCGCTCAACTTCAGACTGCGCTCCAGCTATATAGGGCAGAGTAAAGACGGGGGTCATCCAAATGAACATAGCTGAAGCCTGTTTAATTAACTGGGTGAAATCTCGCGCCGCAGATCAGGTTCAACGGGATCGGCAGATTGGGATCGCGCGCCGCAATGTCTTAATTGGAGGAACTCTCGAATCGCAAAACCAGAGTTCGGAAGAACCCTCAAACAGGTTTGAAGTTCCCGGGGCATGTTGTGGGAACACCACGAACCTTCTCTCCGGCTGCTCTTAATGTCTGCCTTTTTCCGGTTCGCATTTAAGACACTCGTTTTTAGAATTACATACACACAAAGAAACCGTTACCAAATAACAGTATCAGTTTATCAAAATTTTACTTTACAATACTCAATAGTTCATATAAATCGCTACAATATTTAAATCAAGTTGTGGGTCGAAGTAATAGAATGACATTCGGGCGCCTGAGGTACATCATACTACATGGCTTGTCATGTAGGTGAGTGGTTCAGGCTGTCAACTCTAGACAGTTGGGGCAGTGATTTATGGATTTCATCTCAGTCAGCTACGAAACACAACCATGGTCCGTCCGAACAACCGGACTCGGAACAAATTCGCAGATGATCTCTTCGTACGCAATACACGGTTCGCCGAACAAGTTTGCGTACTAGTAGTTTGTCCAGTTAAGAACAAGTTTAACGAGCCTCGGTCAAAGAGAAGTTGGTGATGGTGGCAGATCTCTCGAGTTTCATGAAACTACAGCTTCTGCCAGGGCGTCACTCATCAACCATCGAACAAGAGATACTGATTTCCTCATTATTCCTGAGATTCTCTCTAAATCTTCTGTCGAAAAACTCTAGAGATGGATATAAAAAGCGAAGCTCTGAAAACCAACGACAATATTATCCCAACTTTGATGTCGACATTTAATCTCGTATTATATGATTGGATCCCCATTTGTTCGCATACATACTATTAGAAAATTGTAGGCATATGAAAACCTCACTACACACATTAAAGTGATATCCTTTCATCGGGGGAAACAGCATTTGTTTTTAATTGGCAGTACGATTTTTGAGAGGGAGAGATACATTGGAAAACTGTTATCATATGATGGTCGGTAAACTGGAAATCGGATGACGTCAACACAAAATCATACCGTAAAGGTGAGGACAATATTTTCAATAGACTGGACGGAATGAGAGAAAACAACAGTGTGATTCCTGGTGCAAACGAAAACGTTGACTATCATAAACCTACCATCGTTGGCGTAATTTACTGAACAAATATACGATATAGAAAAACTATGATAAAAAAGGCCAGGAAAGTGTTCAATAGCGACCGCACCCACGCCCTCAGGGCGGACGTTCGAGTCCGAGAGACATTATGTACGCACAAATTCCCGAAACAACAACAACAACAACAGCATTTCACTCCATACCTCTTTCCGGCGCTCCTCCTCCACCTCCTTCATCTTGTTGTTGAGGGTTTCCACTTTGATGTTCATCTCAAAGGTGTGCTGCTCCAGGCGCGATATGTCCTGCTTCTTCCTCTCCATGTCCTCGTTAATGGACTGGTGTCGGACCCGCTCCGCCTCTAAGGCCTGCCGTAGTCTCTGTACCTATTGAATAAACGCAAATGTCCTTTGATAAGAGTAAAAAGTCAACGACATTTCAAGGATTAGACGCCTAAGTGACAGATTATTTTTTATGTAGAAGTTTGAAGTGTTTAATGACAGTCGAGAGGAGGCAGTTAGTTAGTTAACTTGTTCAACAACTCCTCGTGGTCAAAAGCCTTTAATTCGACCAACTGGTCACTGTGCGAACTCAGTAAATACACAAATAGTTTCTTTCCATTTTCAAGAAAAATGGTCTATGCAATTCTTATATTTCTGGAGGTATTCACATTCCATTTTCAATCTATTTCTTGAGTGTCTTTCTTTTACCACCTTCTCGCGTACCCTTTTGCCGACCCACACAACTACCACATACTTACTTTTCTCTACGTTAAGGCATGATTTACAACCTTTCGCGCCTCAAGTACAATGTAAACGAATGTTTTGGGAGTGTAGAGTCAATTAAACATCAATGCAAGGAACTTTAACTTGTGAAATGTTTGCTTTAATGCCGAATTTCACCCTCCCTCCAAAAAGAAACGAATAAGTCTCACCTCTTCGTTGTCAGAAATGCGACCTTCCAACTCCCTTCGCAGACGTGCCTGCTCTTCCCTCTCTCTGTTGAGTTCTCGCTGTAGACGCTCTATCTCTGTCTGCTTGTCCTCATTGTCTCGCTCCAACTTCCGGTTGACGTCCTTGCTGGTGGACAGGTCGCCCTGGAGGGTGCGTACCTGTGCAATGCAAAAGCAAGCAGAAACCTTCGCAATTTTTCTTCAAAAGGGACATCAGTGCTTGCCAACAGGCCCACGCACTAGGCTATGAGTGGCTGTTATCTGCCCTATGAGAGTGAAAGGAAACGCAGGGTCGATACGCTTCTACTTCCGGTTGACGTCCTTGCTGGTGGACAGGTCGCCCTGGAGGGTGCGTACCTGTGCAATGCAAAAGCAAGCAGAAACCTTCGCAATTTTTCTTCAAAAGGGACATCAGTGCTTGCCAACAGGCCCACGCACTAGGCTATGAGTGGCTGTTATCTGCCCTATGAGAGTGAAAGGAAACGCAGGGTCGATACGCTTCTTGACGAAGCTATCTTATTCTGAAGACTGTTCTGTTGGCCATGCTCTTCTAAGGATTTTCTTGGTAGAGGCATTAAAATGTGTAAGAGTTATGATCCTTGAGTCATGAACACGTTTACTGTAGTCTGGTTCATCCGAGAACTGTCCGAAAAAGATATACTACGGCCTGCAGCTACTTCTGATTGGGTGTAGAGGAAAGAATCTATGTCTATGTCGAGTATGTGAACCTATGATACACTCAGTTGTTGTCAATTAAGTTGCCGTGCATGAGCTTCTAATTACTTAGCCACTGAACAACTGGTTTCTCAATAATATCCCTTGACAACGGCATGTCCCAAACCATTTGACTTTACTGGTCGTGTGAGTAAGAACACGATTCTTTTTCTCTTCATGCAAATCCCTATAGAAAAGTATTGCTTCGTAACTCAGGCTTTGGGTAGAAAGAAAACATGTCTCTTGATAGAGCGCTCTCACCTTGACCTTGAGGTCGGCCACCTCTGTCTTGAGCTGTCTCAGTTCTGCATTTTCCGAGGTGAGCTGGTCGATCTTCTTTTGACTCTCCTCCTTCTCTGTCTTCAGTTTCTGCAGCTGGGAGCGGAGGTCAATAACGACTTTCTCCTTTTCCCCTGACCCGACCTTCACCTCCTTCAGGCTGACCCTGACCTCGGAAAGCTCTCTGGCCAGGCGAACCTTTTCGGCGCTCACCTCCTCGGTCTTGGTTTTGCTGGCCTCCCTTTCCTTTTCCACCTGCAGTAAGCCATTGACGTCGTGTAAATTGCGTTGTCAAAAGAAGAAAAAAAGAAACGTAAATGTACTGTGTGTTTCGAATTACTTTTCAAAGTAGGTCACGGTAGGCATACTCGAAGCTTAAACACAAAATGTTTTTGAATTTGAAATAGGTGCAGAAGGAGGAATGTATTGTCGTGCACCCGTTTAGGTGAGCTTGGTAATGAGCGGGTTTCATTCTCAGGGAGATTACTTGTAATACGATAACAGTCACTCATATTCTCACACATGCCCCTTGAGCACATGGACACTCAAACGCAAACACGCAAACTATTGATGTATGTATTGTGCCCACAACATATGCAGGATTCTTCGAGAAATTTTATGTTAAGTAACTCTTCACAATAACATACAAAACACACTTGCATTTACATCAACAGAAGCACTTGCTCGCATATGCACGTAAGCAAATATGCATGCACACACGCATGCACCTACACACATAGGTACGCACGCGTACAGACACATTAACACACGTACGCACACTCCTATACTGTACACAAACGAACCTTAGCCAGGGTTTCGTTGACAGCAGCCAGTTCTGCTTGGGTCTTCCTCAGTTCCTCCGATGCCGACTCGTCCGACTTGAGAGCTCGCATGAGCTCTTCCAGCTCCTCCCTCTTCTTGCCAAGCGTCTCCGACAGCGTCTTGTTCTCAGACTTGAGCGCCCTCACCTTCTCCTCCGCCTCCTCGTTCGCCTTCTGTTGGTTCCTCAGCTCTGCCTCAAGTTTCTTATTCTCAGTCCTCAGGTCATCCGCCCTTTCCATCTGAGCCGACTCCATGGCGGTCAGGCTCTTAGCCATGGTTTCTTTCTCGCCCTCCAGGTTCCGGATCTTCTTTTCCTGGTCCCTGCACTTCTGCGTCAAATCCGTGTTGGTCTTCAGTAGGTGCTCCCGGTCTCTGTTCTTTGACTGGTCCGCCAGGGACTCCGATTGAAGCTTCTTGTTGTTGTGGTTCAACTGGGAGCACTCCCTCTCCAGTTGCAGGATGGTGTCCTTCAGAGTGGCGTTCTCTTTCTTCAGCTGCTCAAACTCACGCCTGCTCACGCCGTCACCGTCGCCAGAAGTGTCCTTGGGCGGAACGGCGACAGCAGCAGCTGCTGGCTTGGACTCCAGCATCTCCACCCGGTCCCTGAGGAGGATATTCTCCTGGGAAATCTCCTCGATCTTCTTCAGAAACTGCTTGCTGTCCTCCTCCAAGAGCTTGATTCGCTTCTTGTAGGCTGCCTCAGATCTCAACAGACTGTCCCGTTCAGAGCGAACGTTCTCGAAGGTCTCTCCCCCCGACCCAGCTCCTGCACCTGCGCCCGCATCTCGGACTCTGTACGTGTGGGGGGAGATGCTGTCCTCGCGGGTGGGCCGTTGGACGTCCAGGTCGGGGGTTCGAACCGGGCTGTACCGCCCGGGAAAGTCCGAAGGTTGCACGTCTGCTTTTCGCGCGTTTGCACGAGCCAGGCTCTTCCGACGAGCTGCGAGGTCGGTCATGGCGCCTGGAGCGCAGAAAGTTGGGAGTCAGTTGGGTCTGAAAGGCCTCTCGGTCATGGGAAAGTAGTGCTCTCCGGCACAAGAAGATGAGATTTATGAATGGGTGACTGGTCAATGGACTTGTGGGATGCAAGATGACGCTCAATTCAGGAAGTAATGTCGCTTATAGAAATGGCTTGTGAGGCCAAGGAAATATTTTCATGTGGCAAAACGACAGCAAACTGACGCAGAGATGGTACGAGTTAGTAACTGTTCACTGCAGTAACTTTGATAAACTGAGCAGTGGACGTGAGAAAATTCCTGTTTCCAGCGGAGTTTGGTGAAAGTATTAGTTAAAGATGAAGAAAACCACCCGACTTTGATATACATTGTGATAATGTGAGATATCATGTGGTGGCCGTGATTTGGGGGAGGGGGGGGGAGGGGGGGGAGGGGGGAGGAAATAGTGTGGCTGGGGATGGAGTGATAACAGTAGTTGCTGTTCCTGCAGGAAGTTTCATGGAGCGGGAGTAATGGTGATGACACAGTTTGGGACAGGTGGTGATGTTGATGATCATGGTAATGGTGGTGTGGTGATTGCAGATTCGGTGATGGTGGCGTAGGATAGGGGGGGTTGATGAAGGTGTAAAATGGTACTGGTGACAGAAATGAAAGTAACAAGGACTGACATAATGGTGGGGGTTGGGAGCCAAAATAGCACCATATAAGGAGTTCGATTACAAGACGGTGACAACATCACCCGATTCTTTCTTATTTTCATAGAGCACTAAATACACTATATCACCTCTCTGAATAGACACATCACCATGCTTTGATCCATTGTAAAACTGCCTTTTTGTCCTACTGATATTCATGTACATTATTTTGCACTTGCTTGAGATGTTTCTGCTATTCACATCTAGAATAATTTCACTCGTCTTACTACGGCTCCTACCTTTGTTGGCTGGCGGCTGCGTACTCTCTGGGGGCTTGGAGGCGATAATGGGGGGCGGGGCCTCCTGGGGCACCTCTCTGGGGACTGTCAACCTCTCCTCAGCTCTTTCACCAGCCTGACTCCGGTCTTCCTTGGGCTCTGCAGAGGGCTCCGTTCTTCCCTCCGGAACCTTGTCTTGGCGGATTTCCCTTGCTCTCTGAAGAGAGTCGGCATCCACAGATGACGCCTTGGTAAAGGACTTTTCTCTGTCAGTCGTTGATTTCTTCTTCCCTTCTTCAGAGCTGGACTTGCTTATGCTTATGCTTCTCCTTCTACCGTCTTTGTCAGCCTCGACTTCTCCTTTGTGTGGAGTCTCTTCTTTCACTGAAGGAGCACTCCTAACACTATCTCCTATAACGTTCGAACCTGACGTATCCTTACTGATGACAGGTTTGGTAAACGTCCTTCCACTGTCAACTTTATCATGCACAGGTGGAGCAGCAGCAACAGCAGCAGCTTGATGAGGTGGTTTAGTTGATTCCGTTGGTTTAAAGTGAAGTCCCTTCCCTGTCACCTGGTCGGGGGGCGTGGTTTGAGCCTCGGGGTGTGACACTGTCTTGATGGAGTTCTCGTCGATGACTGGGAACTGGATGTTGCCACGCCTGATGCTGTCCCCCGACACGAAGTCGGCAGGATCGGTCTCGAAGGTGCCCTGACGGGAGATCCTTGTCGACCTGCTCATGTCTAGCCGCGGTGCTTAACCCATGATGACGTGTAGAGGTGAGGACAGTTTATATGGTAAGAGCAGGACTGAGGGCTTGATGGTGCTACGAAGCTGCAACACAGAAAGACGGAATGGGGGTGAGATTGCGGTGAAAGTAGGTTATCAAGATTCAATCAAACTCACTAAACCGATCGAAGGATACACACATCTGCAACTGGCTGATGCCCAGTGGTAAATGAAAGACACGCCCAACTTACGAAGGGCTTATGTTCCGAAATGTCGGTTTTACCGCCTTCTGTTGGTGAACATTGACTACACAGTGCAGGTATTTGCTTCAAATCATGTGGATTTCCATGACAGCTAGGAAAGATCAGAGAACAGGAGATCAAACTGCCAGGACCTTAGTTTGTTATGGGATCATTCACTTATGCACGAATTCGACAAAGTGGTTTTGTTGCTGTAAATTTACTGGTTAGTAATCTGCCGCAACTAGATCATTTCAGTAATTGAACATTTAATCTATAATCTCTGTAACCTGCGTTGAAGAAATTTAAAAAGCGAGTGCCTGAAACACACGCGTTGGTGTGCGCGTTGTTTTGCTGTACACTGAGAAGAAATGTAATATTGATAAACATGTGTAATGACAGTCTGTGTGCAAGGTTTTTATCCCAACTGCCACGCGTTGAATACCATGCTTCAAGACTGACGCGGCATTTGAAAGTCTCCGCCCCTCTCTTTGCCCTGTCAAAGGCATGGACACACGATACGTGTGTTTTTCGTGAAGGCTTTTTCTCCCCAGCTTTCTAGGCTGTCACTGCTACGCTACAGACATGCAGGGCTTTTTCCTCCAGTTGTTGAACGCAGCACGCACGCCTCTCCGTCTGGGTGTGTTCTGCTCTTCAATCCTCTATGGCTTATTCGATAAACCTGAGTGCGGGGTCTAAGGAGGAAGATGGGCTGCGATACAGGAGAGGTGGTTAAGTAGGTATATTAGATAGAGGGGGGAGGGAGAGAGAGAGAGAGAGAGAGAGAGAGAGAGAGAGAGAGAGAGAGAGAGAGAGAGAGAGAGACAGACAGACAGACAGACAGACAGACAGACAGACAGACAGACAGACAGACAGACAGACAGACAGACAGACAGACAAGCAGGCAGGCAGGCAGGCAGACAGGCAGGCAGGCAGGCAGACAGGCAGGCAGGCAGGTAGACAAGACAGACGGACACAAAGACATAAAGACATTCAGTACAGATGAAAGGAAGAAAGAAAGCAATCGCAGAGAGATACACTCATTGAAGGTTGGAAGCGGAACAGAACCAAGTAACACGTGCAAATCAATGTCCTGTCTACACTTGCAAATCAATGTCCTGTCTACACTTGCAAATCAATGTCCTGTCTACGCCGATTTCCAGTCGTTAGCGAGGCAACCATCAAAGTCCACTTGCACGTAAATGAAAATTACGAGTACATTGTCATGCGGACACCAATGAACCAGGTAAGAACGCAGACAAGAAAGGGGAGGCAGACGGACAAGTAGACTGATTGAATGGTATGACTAACATAGAAAAAGAGAAGGTTGAGAGACAACGATGCAGACAATTATAGAAATATGCACAGTAACAGTCATAACTCACACACACACACACATACGCGTGCGCGCGCGCGCACATGCACACACACACACACACACATACACACACGTACACACACACATTCACAAGCAAGCTACATTCACCCCTTTTTCTAGAACTTGCATCAGTACCTACACCAAACGTCTCAACGTGGTCATAATGCTCCACTAAACCATCAGAGATCTAATCTCTACTTCCATGGAAGCTCTCAGCAGGAGGAATGCTAATCTGGGGACTTAAAGCTAGGGACGATTTAGAGAGCAAACAGACTTGACAGACGTATGGCAGCACACCAGTTACTAGAAGCTTCTGACAGAGTGCCCGACTGTGGCATTTTTCGCTATCCTTTTTGTCTTCAAGACTGCGTTCTTGCAAAGTACCTATACAGGCCTGTATATCGAAGGGAATTTACTAGGCAGAGCATAGAAACGGTACCTTTGTGTTGAGCTCCCGCAACTGTAGTTGTCAATGGAGTGGCTGAATAGTTTTGGAGTCATTATCGAGTTCGGCCTTCGCCAACTGACAATGAGGGTTAGAGCACCGTCTCACCCAGGAGCAACCTACTCCCCTACCCCCCCCCCCCCCCCCCCCTCTTCTTCCTTCTCCCCCACACCCTTCTATTCTCGTCCTCCTAGGGTGTGCCGTGGGTGAGTGTTTTGGAGAGTTTTGGAGACGTCGCTATTACGTCTTCTGTGAGTCTTGAGAGGGTATAATAGCTCTGAACGAACTTTTCTCCGCCCTGACCAGTTTCAAGGGGCTTGTATTGGTAGATACGTGAAGATAGATTCCTTTTATCATGTACTCCCTGTGCTATCCAGATGTGCATCAAGTTAAAATTCTTTTAATCTTCGTAGCCCAATTCTCACTTCTATCAACGCAAGATAACATTGCTTTTATACAATATGTGGATATTTATTCTCGTCCATTCTGAGAATCTTTGACCAGTACTTTACTGCTTTTATTATGGCATTGATGTACAGAGGGTATCTTTCTGTATCGCCATATACAAAGGTGGTAGGGGTTTTTGAGCTAGCATTAAGGAATTACTTTAACATAAATATATGCAATCTTCCAACCCCCAAATTTCACTTCCATACAATAGTATTGGTTGAAGTTGCGCATCTACAATTTTCTTGAATATCTGTGGGATAACATGCCCTATTTGTCTAAACAGTCTCATGACTCTCGAAGCTGCAGCTCTTCCTCTGCCCGCCACGTCCGACAGCATTGTATTTATACCAAGTTTTGTTGACAAAGTAACACCTAAGTACTTGTACGCGGACACAATCTCCAGTTTTTGTTCCTTTAGGAATCACGCCTCGCGTCTCGCAATGTGACCACCCATGCGAAAGGACATAACTTTTGTTTTCTTGCATTTACCCGCAAACCAAGCCTGTCCGCAGCTGCTTCCATGTTATCTATTTGATTTTGTAGACCAGATACAGTGTCTGATAACAAAACGACATCGTCAGCAAATAGGAGAACAAAGATTTCGACACCGTTTGCTATCAGCTGGACCCCATGTTTCCCCTTCTCCTTAATATCTTTCACAAAAGACGACATTAAAAGAGAAAACAGTAATGGGATTAATTTACACCCTTGTTTCAGACCATCAAAGCACACTCAAAAAGTTATGACATAGTTTCATCGGATTTCACACAATATTTTAGGTTCACATCTCTCTCTCTCTCTCTCTCTCTCTCTCTCTCTCTCTCTCTCTCTCTCTCTTTCTCTCTCTCTCTCTCCATATTTAATTCTCCGGATATCAAATGTTCCAGAAAACAAGAAATGGACTTGTATAATTGAGAATACAGATTGAGAGTTTCGTATGTGTGGTTAAATGGAGGTGTGAGAAACCAGACACACTTTCTAGATAGATTTAAAGAATGGATGCAAGACGGCTATCGTCAGTCAAAGGACAAAATAAACCACAATATTGATAGATTATCATGGTGCTCTTCCTTCAAAGATTTGTTTGGACGAGAGAAATATCTACGCTTTCTAACCAATAAAATTGTTCGAGATTCCTTTATTCGTTTTAGATTAGGGACAAATAGTTTAGGAATTAATCACTAGTGTAGGCGAAGTGATACAGGAGACCCTGTCTGTCCATTCTGCAGTGTGATTGAGGATTAAACAAATCATTTGTTGTATTGTAATGCCTACATTAAACTGAGAGGAAAATACATCGCAGTGTATGTAATTCAAATCTAAGATGGGTATGTAGTAGTCTCTTGGATGGGACAAGAATAACCAGAAGTGTCTCGGTGTACATCTTTCATGCGCTACAACTAAGAGAACAAAAATGCACCAATGTCTTGTGGTTGCGTTGACATCATTATTTGGTACAGAGTGACTGTAGTGATGTAATAGTAGTTGTACGGTTGAGTATAAAATGAGTATCACAGATTCTGTGGGCTGTGTCCTGAATAGAATCATTCGTTTGTTCTCTCTCTCTCAAATACACACACACACACACACACACACACACACACACACACACACACACACACACACACACACACACGCACATAAGCTAACTGACACACACTGAATGACTAAATAAAGCACACAGACTGACACACGTACAAACAGACACACAGACAGACATATTGAAACACACACACACACACACACACACACACACACACACACACACGCACACTCACACAGGCAAATGCAAACACACATACATGCATACAAACATACTCACACACATACACACACTTACACATACACGCAATTACACTTACAGATGCTCGCACGCACACACACACACACTCAAACATACACACATTCACACACACACACACACACACACACACACACACACACACACACACACACACACACACACTCACTCACTCACTCACTCACAAACACGCACACACATTCGAACATCTCAAATTTACCCACACTCTTCACTGATTAAAAACGGCGGGAAACAACAAACACACGAAATAATCTGTTGATAGGAACTGAAAGCAATCATTTAACAGAAAAGAATGTCAGCACCGAAGAACACAGAGGCGATTATGAAAGCAGGCACCGAGTAGTCTGGTTTTAGCACTGTCACTCTGAAGCCACGTTGCAATATATTCTGATGTTCCTCTGGCGTCGACGGGGACCAATAACACTCCCGGCACCTGCACTGAGAATACTTTGTCGCGTCCTTGCAGTTCACGGATAGCAGACAATGGCGTGTAAACCTCCTAAGTTGATTGAGTGAGAAATCTATTGTTAAGGCAGGAGGACAGACCAGAGATCCAGATGGTTCGGCTTACCTGAGAAAAGAAGCGGAGCAGCTTGCTCCGATCTACCCGGGTTAAAGCCGGGTATGCCACGCACGTAAAGTTTCAACAAACAGGCACAGCTCCAAATCCTAAATGTGTCACGCTCTCAGACTTAGCTCCTCTAAGGTCACTTGTATGTCAGCCTGGCTCGCCCCTTCCAAACCACCAACTGTTACGCTGTGATAGTTTTATCCACTTAATGAAAATGACTCGGTAAATGGCAGCCCTGAACTCACTCCTTCACAGCGTCTTTGTGAGCGTTTAAAGTCTGCTGCTTCACGACAACACACAAACGTCGCTTCTCGCTCTATGTCTCCGATGGCTGGTGCTGAAATGCCTTTTGTCTGACTGTTGCTACGAGTCCGTCGACTGATACAATGAAGGTTGTAGATCCAGCCGTCCCGTATCTACAAGTATACTGGCAGAGTGAGGTAATCCCCGTGCCACTTCTGGTCCGCTATCGAGGGAAGATATTTTCTCCGGGGGGCTCCCCAGCCCTTGACATGTGATATCAGGTTTCCTCGGTCTGGAAGGTATGGCTGCCGGTTATGCGCATAGACCAGACCCACAAAGGCGCTTGCCAGGGTTAGTTGATCGTGTGGTGTGCGTCCGTGCAAGCCGGCTTGAGCCGCGGTGTGTGCAAATACGGTGTAACGACGACTGTAGGGCAAGCTGCTTGGCTCGCTACCTCAGGTGTATGCACGGTCCAGGCATTATGATCTGCCACCCAGCCACTCATCCGAAACGGCACCGTCGATGCGCTTGACTGCCTCTGGGTGCGTCCCAAAGTCAGGTCCGATTGAGGCTATTCTACCAAGACAACGCTCTCTCTGTCCAGAGATGTGAGTCAGACATGAGCGACAGATCGCTTTGGCAGTCATTATAACTGCTCCTTTCAGTCTTGACAGAGCAGAGTAGCCCTGGCCCGATAGTCTAAGCTATTCGTAGTGCGTCACTGTGCAATAGGCTCTAGAGGGTTAGTAAACACATACTCAACAATAACATTGACTGACCACTGTATGCTCGTAATAACTACAGGGTATTTTGTTCGATTGCTTTGCGCTGTAGATGGCACACAATCAGTTCAAAAATGTAATGAGAAATTAATCGTGCTTTTCTATGAAAACTCGTGCTATCGAAAAACGCATTATGTATCTTTAAGTTGCACTCGGCAAAGAACGTAATCAATGCCTGGCCTTGTCTGAAATCCTTTAAGAAAGATTAGAACGGATGTCTTCTTCTTAATAAGTTCACTCTTAATTATGCAAAGTTAAAAAACATTTTTAAAATCGTGCATATAAAACGTTTAGCTGAGACAGAGGTCTTAAAAACATTTCGCTCACGGCGTGTCTTTGAAATTGTCTTTGATAATGAAATACATGTACACGAAAGAGAATAACCAAACATAGGTGGAACTCGCCACAACCTCATTCCCAGGAGATCGATGCCGACCGTCATGGACGTGCCAAACACTCCAACACTCCTCCACTATTCATTAAAGTCGATGGGGAACGCTTGGAGCCATTCAGCACCAATCAATCGGTCCGTGTACAGACGTTAACTGCCGCGTGGACAAGTTTGACATGCACGTGCTGCATGGGGCGAATACAGTCCTCCTTTCCCTACAAGAACAAAAGCTGCCTGTAATCGGATACTTAGTCACGTAGACACCACAAAAGGGCGTGCGCTGTTGGTATTGGTGGGGCGGAATAGCACTTGCCCTCGTTTGTCGATGACCGAAGGCAATGTCCGGTCTGGTACGCTATGACTACCTGGCAGTAGAGGTTATTCCAGCTGCCTGGCAACCCAGTGTGGCTACAGGTTCCGGGGATGGAGGGTGGGGTGGTAGTCCTCCTTGTGAACTTGTGATTTGCTGGCTGCTCTTCGAGACGCTTAGCAGTGTTAGCATTCTTGGATGAAATCAACTTCTGGTCGTTTGTCATGGAGCTACTGAACAGATGTATTGCCATAATGCTACGAGTAGAGACTTGCGTCCCTGTAGGACTCCCACTGGGGCGATTTCTTCTACTCAGATCAGCTTGAAGGAAGCAAAGAAGCAAATGGCCACCAGAGCCGATATCGCGTGTGCCAGACGGACAACCTGTCAGTTCAGGGGATCTATGAATTCCGGATCAATAGAGGGTTTATTAGAGGAGATCATATGTGGGAATTAGACTATGCAGCGGGCTTTTGTTAATGTTTACAGACAATATACAAAAGGTTCCCTTCCTCTCTCCCCTCCTCCCGCACCAACCCCTCCCGCTGCCGCCCCTCCACCCCCCCCCCCCCCCCCCCCGCCCCTTCGCCCCCTTCCCTCAAAGAAAAAGATGAAAATAGAAAAGGTTACATTCGTACATAAATACTGATCTGTCGTGATTTGATGTTTTCAGCTTCGAACCAAACAGTCGCTGTTTGGGAGATGATAAAGACCGTGTAATTATTTTTCAAATGATCTGTTATGAGCTTGCCATCATGGAGAATTGCACTCGTTTCTACCGCTATGTATTTAAATGCCGCCTGAAATATGCTGCAATGTCCCATTTGAAAAGCTAACAAACTGTTTGAGTGTCATACTTTCTTGTAAAAACAAACACGATAAGCCCAGCACCTCAACACGCAATGGTCAACTCGCAAAAGCAATACAAAACATCCATGTCATTTAGTCACTGACTCGAGACAGGGCATGCTGTTAATGTCCTCCTTCAAAACAACAAGCAACGTCAATAGTTGGAGCTTCGAATACTCCACAAACAAATTGGAAAAGGGCCCAGACCGTATCCGACAACAGAAGAGGCAAAACACCACACGTCTAATTTCGACTCTCAAACTGCACTCACGCTCTCCCACCCCACACAACACTCAAATACTGGCTCTTGTCTCCTGCACTGCCGACTGTAGACAATGTGCGTTCGATCTTAGGTTGAGAGCGTGTGGTTTTCGATTTGACGACCCGGGGTCAGTGAACGGGACCGCGCCCAGGCATGCTGACTGAAACTGCCGCTGTGTTTGTTGACCGAAAAAGAGACATTGTCTGAGGTTTAATAACGGTTCTAACAACTCGGGTCAGGGTGATAAAGGATAGAGTGGAGGAAGAGAATCGGGGCAAGAAGGGAGAAATTGTTACATAATATTTCCCATTTTCTTTTTCATGATCTAATGCGTGAAGGATCCATTGATTAAACTGTATATCAACGGATATACATGTATATTACGATACATACCATCTTACTGTACTCTAAAATCGCCATAGCAATAATAATATGTGTGCACGGCGATGAATGTTTCTAGTGAAAATATCGTATCTCCTCTCATCATTAATAGTATGACAAAACTTAAACTCTTCATTAAACAATGTTCTGCAGTGA
>JAWQFJ010032441.1:0-19088 GCA_034096865.1 Theodoxus fluviatilis | reverse complement strand
TATTGACAATAAATTTCAGGATACCAGAGACGCAAATATTTGATTTACTGTACAAAAGGATTTAGGAATAGGAAATGCCCACACAGTGTGCACAGAGTGTTGTTGATTTTATTGCACGACCACTGCCTTGCAGCCAGAGCGGAACGCCTGGAGGGATGGCCCCAGTAGTGTCCTGCAATGCAGACACGCCCTGGCAGCTTGTGCTGGAAAGGTCTAATTAATAGGAGTCGCGTCTCAACACAGTCTCCACGTGTGACACATACCTGTTTAGTGGTCCGCATGTTTTTCAGTTTCTTGCGAAGCTTTCGATATTTCTTGTCTGCAGTGAAGCAAACAATGTTATATGAATATGTATTCAGTTACCATGTTCTGAACTAATTTGAAAACATGTTTCATTTATGATGAAAGTGTGGAGTCATTTGTATGCGAGTGCAAACACTCAAGAACATTTGAGTGAAAAGAAAAAAGAAACGCCCCTCTTTCAAAAAGAAAAGTCACTGTCTTCAGCAAGCGTTGTTGTCTACATAAAATAATAAGGTTATCATCTGATCATGTCTGTCACGTTGTACGTAGAATCTGGTGCTGGTCCGGGGAATGTTGCAATAAGCAGCAAACATACTTACAGTATTTGGCTCCAAGAGCAATTCCAGTCAGGATTCCAACAAGCCCAACGACCAAACCAGGAACAACAGCTATGACTGACAATCTTGTATGCTGGTGGTCTGACTGTGACACATCCTCCAAACTCTCTGAAAAGACATCGCGTCGTCAACGAGTGTCAAACATTCACGTGTACCAGATTTCATCTAATGACACGACTCCTCCATGAACTGTCTCACTTAAATGTTGACTATATTTAAGTAATATATTAAAAAAAAAACACTGAAAGAATGACATCTATAATTAAAAAAATAGTGGACGGACTGACATACTGACATCCGGAGTAACTGACTGACTGAATGAACAGTCAACTTACTGCCTGATTGATGGCTGACGTTCTGACTGATTGCCCGACTTCCTGTCTGACTGACAGACTGACTTTCTGTCCGACAGACTGACTTTCTGTCTGTGACTGACTAGCTCTTTAGCTGAGACTGACTAGCTGTCTAACTGACTGCCGAAGAAGCCGTTTCATGCACAGTTCATTTCTCCTTTCAGTTTAGGACGGATTGGTCGGGAGATGACACGGTTGTAGACGGATAATGCGTTGTGAATGAGTGGATATGTGCACGGATGAATGGATCAGTTCAATGCACATAAAGGCATGTTGACAAGTTGGGAACGATACGTGCACAGCTCACACCATGGGTACACTGGAATGTTTGGATGGTTAAATGTTTTACAAAAAAGCTCATCAGAGCTGAAATTAATAATTACATTATTGTGCATGAAAAGAGATTGCTTCTTTTGCAAGAGCTGGTTTTGTGTTCAGTTCATCATAAGCAGGAGTCGTCTTTAAAACCACAGAAAACATGACAGGTTTGTGCACTGTAACTGTCAATACACATACAGTGCTTTTGGCTCCGCCCCTGGCTGAGCTACTGGAGCAGGCCCCAAAAGCCCAGCAGCCGGGGATCTCAGCTGATAAGGGGGCATTGAGCGGATCCAGCCGTATGTAGTTTTCCCTCCCACCCACCCCCACTGCCACTACCCCAACATCCCCTTCCCTATCCCCACCCCCCAATAACAATGAAACCGAGAAACTTTCTGTTCTGATGAATTCATAGAATTAAATTCTGCAATTTCAGAATAACCTTATCGAAACGACATAGGAGCGAATAGCTCGTGCCCACCGTACACAGAAGCGGATTAAACCACAGAAAACCTTCTGCCGAAATAGCCACATACCAAACTGTCGTGGAAGAAATCTTCAGTGTTTCTTACAAAAAGAAAACTAAGTGACACGGAAGAAGACATGAGTTTTGGAGGTAGCTAATGTAACACATTTTTGGAGCTAATGTAACACTTTTTGGACCTAATGTAGCATACTTTTCGGAGCTAATGTAACACATTTTTGGAGCTATTGTAACACATTTTTGGAGCTAATGTAACATATTTTTGGAGCTAATGTAACACATTAAATTTTGTCGGAGCTAATGTAACACTTTTTGGAGCTAATGTAACACATTTTGGGGGCTAATGTAACACATTTATTAACTATATCATTCTACTGCAAAGAGGCAAAGAGTCAGGTATATCACTGCAGAGGAAATGCAAACAAACCCCAACTGAGAGACTTTCTTTCAGATGTAGAAAGAGTTAAAGTGATACATAAAAAAGGAAGATCGAGGAAGCATATAACTCATTTAGAATTTAGGAAAATAGTATATCTGTGTGGATGGTGTAACGTTTTGTCTTTAATTCCACAGTATGCTTTATTGCTTTCTCTATCCCCAGTTTTCTCCCTTTCCCTCCATATAACCAATCCCTTCATACCACCTTATGATCATTTAGTTGCTTTGAAGATGCATCAGAATACTTCTACGAAAATAAATGAAGTTACTTTTCAAATATTGCTGAATTGAAATCATTTGATCTTTTTGTACACATCATTCCAATGTATATTTGTCAACGTTTTTGTTTAAAAGGAAATGTGTGATCCAGGTGTGCATCAGTTGGCACGAATGTAACAAATACTACTGTTTACAGAAAGTGAGCTCGCCTCTCTTTCGATGTGTCGGTTACAAATAGTGCGTCAGGCATGATGTCATTAGAGGCAGGTGTACGCCTAATGCTACGGACCTAAATTTACATGTGAGTCCATGGACTATCTGCATAGCAAGAACCATCAGTAACAGAAAATGTGCTCGAGTTCCTTCATTTCCAAGAGCTGCACATTACACAGACTTACTCTGAACAAGGAGCTTTGCGCCACAGTTGGGTATAGGTCTTTTCTGCCTTCCCTTTTCCAAGCAGATATAGTCTCCCTCGTCTTCGTCAGTCACGTTGCTGAGGGTGAAGGTCAGATGGTGATGTTCAAGGTCACAGCGAGGCTGCAGACAGCGAGACAGGAACGCTGTGGTCACGTGCATGGAGCAGTCCTGACCAACGTTGATGACGTCATGACCTCCAGGATGGACCACCACCATGAGACGTCATCAAAGGCAGGCGGAAGTGCAGGGTGGCGAAGACCTCTGTCTGGACCTTGTAGGGAGTCTGGACTGCTCCTCCATCTTCCTGGTCCACTGTCAAAACAGGACAACGACGACTTTTCACACATACGTTTATCGCACGCGAGAGAAATAGAGAGAGAGAGAGAGAGAGAGAGAGAGAGAGAGAGAGAGAGAGAGAGAGAGAGAGGGAGAGGGAGAGAGAGAGAGACTTTGACTTTGACTTTGAAATTTTATTGTAAGGCCGACGACCCGTCACAACATTTTACATTCACATCAATTGAAAGTTCTTGATTAGGATGTGTTACAAGGTACTTCAATCAGTAGACAACAATGTTGTGGTACAATGTATGAAGACAACATTGCCATTTTTCTCGAATCATTTACAAAATAATGATAAATGACGCACTTAGTATCATAGGATCAATTGTTTTTTTTATTCTAAACTATGGCAACAAAAACATATTATCTCATAAAACACAGGGTACATAAATATCTTACTTGACTAACATGTAGCTAAACTTGGTTTTTCTACTGTCCGTCTTGAAATCTTTGACGTCGGTTGAGAGCGTAGTATAGAAACATGGCGACGTGTTTTGTTTTTATGTACCCTTGTCCATCTATCAAGAATATGAAACCTTGCGTATTCATAAATTTGATGTATCTTTTGATGTACTTTCCCCTCAGGTCTTCATATGTGGGGCACACAAACAAGAAATGCATTTCATTCTCTGCGTTATCTTTACAGAATGGACATTTTATCTCTTCTCTTCTATATACCTTGTTTCCGTTCAGTCCGTGTACTCCCAACTGGAAGCATGTGAGTGCAACTCTAAATTTGGCTATGTTTACGGTACTGAGAAAGGTTTTACATTCAAGCGTATTTTTGAAGGTACTGTACAATATCAGACGTTCACTTTCAGTTATCTTACAATGCCATCTCTGTCTATAGCAGTCTTGGAGTCTAATATTAAGGTTTTTCAGGAAGTTTTCTTCGTTATTAGTCCCTTTGTTGTACCATATGTAGGCGAAACCTAATTCGCAAAGACAATCTTTGATAGACTTCAACCAGTTTCGTTCATTGTGGACAGTTGCACTTGACATCATAAGGAGTGCTTGCTTCGGTAGACATTCATTTCGCATGTTATGTAGTTTAAGCCAGTATTTAATGGCCCTAATTGTACTACTGATTTTTAGGGGAAACCTTCCTGTTTCACCATATACAAGATGATTTAGTGTCTTGACGTCAACTTTTGCAAATCGTTTGCAAGCAAACATGTGTGCTTTTTCTATATCTGAGTGTTCCTGCAGTCCCCACACTTCTGATGCATATAACAACAAAGGTTGGATTTGGGCATCAAACAGTTTGAAATATATTTTTGGCGTGTGACTGTGGAGAGTCCATTGCATCTTAGTAATGCAACTGTTCTCTGTTTGGCTTTTGTGGTAGGCTAACACATGCAATACAAGCGATTATACTGCATATCGAACAGGGACAAAGATTGTTAAGGTTTTTTGTTTTGTTCGTGCTATATTGAATTAGTGCTTGTATACACATTATCTATCCGGGTAATATCTACACAAATGTATGTACATAACTATCAGACAATGTTATATACAAACATGAAGCAAACATTTAGTGTTACATATTTGCCAAGTCTAAAGTTTCCTCAAACTGTGGAGCGCAGCCGAGTCACAGGAAATCTGTTATACGTCATCACGTGCCGCCGGCCGCGAGACGCCGTATGAGTATGCAGTATGAAAATCTTTTCTTCATACTCGCGCGTCGATGTTTAGAATGGGGCCAGCAGTTCTCTATGGCAAGTGTGGATAACATTGAGAATATATCTATGAAAAGCTACATCTACATCTATTTTCCTGCAACCCCAACTTGAGAGGGAGGAGCATGACCACACCTCTGATGGCAAGCCCATGGGAAACACAACCGCCAGGGTCAGACACAAGGGAAACACCTCAACTTTGTGTCACGGGCAGCCTCACACTAGGCCGACGACGCGATCGCGAACGCGTTGCCCCTCGCGATTGCCAGCGAGATTCTCTGAAACAGCAACTGTATCTGGCGTGGGTCATCTGTCGACAGTGCAATCCGCTAGCCGATCTCTCGGATAAGTTCCGTTGCTGCCGGTCCGACCACTCCAGTCGTTTCGACAGCGAACGGGACAAAGTGGTACCGTTCCGCGACAGAGGCGTATTTCCTCCTTTTCGAACCTTTGGCAGACCGGCAGGCGTGGCCTGGGTCGATGGTGGAGTCTGTCATTGAATACGGCGCAAAGGAGTCAGAGCAGGTGGCGTCCCAAACAAGTGACTTGCCGTTCTTGAATGGGAATACAGTCACGCCGTCGGGGCGCCGCCCGTCTCCTCTGTCGAGGCCAACCGGTTCCAAAACGGAATACAGGGCTGCGGAAGTCGAACGACCGTTTGATGGATTTCAGCCAGTTCAGCTCACTAAGAATATTGGTGCTGGCCAACATATGGAGTGCCTGCTTTGAAAATCTATAATCTGGAAATTAAAAAACTTTAAGCCAGAACTTAACAGCTCGGATTGTGTTATTTATTACAAGAGGGAATTTTCCAGTTTTCCCATAAACTTAATTATTTGGCGTTTTGGCATCAACGTTCAGAACCTCTTGCATGCAAATAAATGCGACCTCTCTTCACTGAGATGCTCTTTTATTCACCATAAAACTGAGGCAAGTAGTAACGAGAATTGTACCTGAGTATCAAACAATTTACAGAATATTTTAGGGTTACAGGTATGGATTTCCTGCATTAATTTTAGAAAGGAGACAGTTTTCTGTTTAGCTTTGTTTGCTACATTACCAAGAGCTACCGCCTCTGAAAGTTTCGTAGTAAAGGTGTAACCCAAGTATTTGAAGGTATTAACTACTTCAAGTTCAACCCTATCTAGGAACCATTTATCATCTTGTGAAAAGAAGCCACCTCGACAAAAAAAACATGACTTTTGACTTGGTTTTATTAACTTTTAGATTAATTTTATTGGACGCATAGTCAAGATTATTTACCTAGGTCTGAAGTCCTATCGAGGTAGTAGACATTAATGCCACGTCATCTTCAAAGATAAGGAAACATATTTCGTCATTTCCACTTTGATTTTGTATCCCATGTTTGCCCTTTAGATGGACACAATTTGCAACAAAGTTTATGTAGAGTGAAAATAGGATTGGACTCTTTTTGGCACATTGTTTTGTCCCGATGGGGCATTAAGAAAATCTGAATTGTTACCGTTCCATCTAGCGCATGCCTGTACTGTGTCGTACATCCCTTTAACCATGTTCACAAATTTAGAAGAAACACCCGAAGCTGCTAGTATGTTCCAAAGACATGGGCGAAGAACGGAATCAAACGCTTTTGAATAATCAATAAAAGCCACATAAAGCTTACCCCTGCCTCTACCATAAAGTGCGTTGGTTATAATGGCATGAAGAGTGAAGATGTGGTCTATAGTGGAGTGCTCTCTACGAAAACCAGCTTGCTCAATGCACAGCTTTTGGTTATCTTCTACCCAGGCTTGCAGACGTTTTGTCAACATCGATGAAAATACTTAAGAATATTTAGGAGCGAGATGCCTCTGATGGGGATCGCGTGTGCTCCCACTTTTTTGTATTGGAACACTAGTTGATTGACCCCAGTTCCAGGGAAATTCATGCGCGTTATAAATAGCATTGAACAGTTTTGTCAGAAGGAATGATTTCCGCCTATTTTTATAAGTTCGCCAGGTATTTCATCTAGATCAGGTGTCTTCGATCATTTCACTGTAGTCAGTGCCAGCTCTACTTCCGTTATAGTAATGTAAGCATCTAACCTTTCATCCTGTATAACATTTGCGCGGAGGCTTTCAAATGGAGTTTCTACGTTGTCTACACTTTGATTGAGGAGCGTTTTAAAATGAGATTTCCACGTTTCGAGACTAATGTCTGTCACTTGTGGTCGTCTACGGTACCTGCGTACAATATGCCAAAATTTAATTGGGTTCTGCAAATTTCCATCAGGTTATTATGTAGCTTATTCTGGTGGTCTTTTTTCTTCTCCCTAATCAGCTTTTTGTAGTTGTTCCTATGCTGCACATACAAGGCTTTTTCTGCGGGTGTTAAGGTTTTATGGTATGCTAGGAAAGCCCGGTTAGCTTTTCGTTTAGCTACTCTGCAGTCGCTGTCAAACCAATCTGAATGATTCTGATTCATCTGACTGGTAACCCTGAAAATCCGCCGCATGCAGTTTGCAGTTTGGAGTAAGGCATCTGTAAACATCCTAACTGAGGAATATATACTCGAATCTAGACTGTATATTGCGCTACTGAGTGAGGCTTGGAAGCTGGCGGAACGAATGTTCTCAAGGACTCCCTCCTCTTTCCCGTTATCCCATACAATTTTGGAAATGGTAATTAGTTGCGTTTTGGTATCAATCTTATTATCCGTTTCAATATGCATTTCAAGTGGCATGTGACTCGACTCGATTTTCGATCCCACAGTGATATGCATACCTATGTGGGTACTATCGTTGGAAACTAAACAATATTCCACTAAACTGTCCCTGTGCAGAGAAACATAAGTGAATTTTCCGTCTTTATCTATTTTGTTGCTTCCGTTCTCTATGTACATGTGATGTGCTTTGCATAGCTCTCTCAAGATCTCCCCAAAGTTATTGACATACATATCGTGAGCTTTTCTAGATGATGCGTAGTCGAGGCAAAAGCAAACATTTGATTCATCACACTCATTCTGGTCATTAACATAGGCATGCAAGTTCCAGTTACCAGTCCTTGCGTTAAGGTCCCCACAAATCATAATGGCGGCCCTGGGCTGGATATGCTTGTTCGAGATCTAGCAACATTTCTTATAGAAGGTCTATATTACATTTAATAACTTTATCTCTGTAGTATGGGGAGCCTACTGGGGGAACGTATAGACACGCGAAAATACTATCTCTCCTGGATGCGCAACTTACTCTAAGCACTACCATATTATCGTGGCTGCATGGAATAAATGACAGTTTCTTGGGGAATGATTTCATCACCAAAATCAAAACTCCATCCGAAGGTCTTCCTTGGTGAGATAATGTGATAGCTGGGGAATGAAAAATAAGATAACCAGAGAAATAAATGAAGAAATCGAAGTCCACAGACGTGAATGTCTAAATCAAACAACAAATATTGAAAGAATATAACTATTGGTCGAATCCGGGTTTGACAAGTCTGGAGGCCAGGCCCTCAGTGTTCCAAATCACCACGTTCATATTCACAAAAGGTGGGTACATAACGGAAGCTCGTTTCGCAGGTCCGACAACATCAACAGAATCGTGGACTCGGTCTGACCGTCAGCATGTGTTAGCGGGTCGCCAGTGGCGGATTCTGCGACCACCCTGCCTCAGGGGGAAGACGGCGCAGACGGCCACTCCACACATTTTCCTGGCTGCAGTTTTCGCCTACCAGATCTACTGAGGTTGCAACCAGGTCTGCCACTGTTCCGTTTCTCGTCGGGGTCCCGTCATCCCCAGTTGTAGCGTCGGAAAAATCGTCCTCAAATTCTTCATCTGCGACGTCTCCCTCTTCGCTCAGATCTGGCGGCTGACAGGCGCTCTCCTCGGGGGTTTCCCTTCTCACCCAGTCCAGCGTAGAGAGCTGTATGCCTTCTGCACGCTCTGGCCGAGCATTCCGGGGGTTACTGCTAGGTGAGCCATGTAGCGACCAAAATAATTTCCCGGCCAAAACAGTTTCCGGAAGTCATCGCAGAGTTATCTGCGAGGGACGTGCAGAGAATTCCACTCTAAAAAGAGACGGCACCCGCCACTCCGCCTGACTGACTTCGCACGCCCGGGGAGTTATGCTAAGATCCGGCCGCGTTAATATATCTGCGTTTTGTGACAAACGTCTTGCTCGGCGGTACTGTACTCCATGCACCTTAACGATCCGCGTGATTCGGGTGTAATCTTAAGCTAAACGACGTTTATTAGCGCTGCTGAAATGGTCGAAGTCGGAAACATTCGAAACGTCGTTTAGCTTAAGATTACACCCGAATCACGCGCACCGTTAAGGTGCATGGAGTACAGTACCGCCGAGCAAGACGTTTGTCACAAAACGCAGATATATTAACGCGGCCGGATCTTAGCACAACTCCCCGGGCGTGCGAAGTCAGTCAACGGCCGCGTTTTATAAAACCAGACTAAAACTAGACTACAGGGAGGTGATTCCCATATTATTTCCCGCAGGGGAGACGGCTTTGCACGGGAAAAACTATTTAGAACGCTACATTATGTGTTAAACTACACAAATGCACCAAAAACACAAAAACTCGTAAAGCAACTAATGCGTCGTTTGTCGGGATATATTCCATGCGAAGAACAGGTGCAGGAGCGGTAAATCGCATAAAGAGAGAGCCGAGCAGATAACTCTGCGACGATTTCCGGACATACTTTTGCCGGAAATTCATCTTTGGAACGCTACAAGGCTTGTAGCGACCAAAATAATTTCCGGGCAAACAGTTTCCGGATGTCATCGCAGAGTTATCTGCTCGGCTCTCTCTTTATGCGATTTACCGCTCCTGCACGTGTTCTTCGCATGGAATATATCCCGACAAACGACGCATTAGTTGCTTTACGAGTTTTTGTGTTTTTGGTGCATTTGTGTAGTTTAACACATAATGTAGCGTTTTAAATAGTTTTTTACCGTGCAAATCCGTCACCCCGGCCGGAAATAATATGGGAATCACCTCCCTGTAGTCTAATTTTAGTCTGGTTTTATAAAACGCGACCGTTGACTGACTTGGCACGCCCGGGGAGTTGTGCTAAGATCCGGCCGCGTTAATATATCTGCGTTTTGTGACAAACGTCTTGCTCGGCGGTACTGTACTCCATGCACCTTAACGGTGCGCGTGATTCGGGTGTAATCTTAAGCTAAACGACGTTTCGAATGTTTCCGACTTCGACCATTTCAGCAGCGCTAATAAACGTCGTTTAGCTTAAGATTACACCCGAATCACGCGGATCGTTAAGGTGCATGAAATACAGTACCGCCGAGAAAGACGTTTGTCACAAAACGCAGATATATTAACGCGGCCGGATCTTAGCATAACTCCCCGGGCGTGCGAAGTCAGTCAGGCGGAGTGGCGGGTGCCGTCTCTTTTTAGAGTGGAATTCTCTGCACGTCCCTCGCAGATAACTCTGCGATGACTTCCGGAAACTGTTTTGGCCGGGAAATTATTTTGGTCGCTACATGGCTCACCTAGCAGGAATGCTCGGCCAGAGCGTGCAGAAGGCATACAGCTCTCTATGCTGGACTGGGTGAGAAGGGAAACCCCGGAGGAGAGCGCAAGTCAGCCGCCAGATCTGAGCGAAGAGAGAGACGTAACAGATGAAGAATTTGAGGATGCTTTTTCCGACGCTACAACTGGGGATGACGGGACCCCGACGAGAAACGGAACAGTGGCAGACCTGGTTGCAACCTCAGTAGATCTGGCAGGCGAAAACTGCAGCCAGGAAAATGTGTGGAGTGGCCGTCTGCCCCGTCTTCCCCCTGAGGGAGGGAGATCGCAGAATCCGCCACCGGCGACCCGTTAACACATGCTGACGGTCAGACCGAGTCCACGATTCTGTTGATGTTGTCGGACCTGCGGAACGAGCTTCCGTTATGTACCCACCTTTTGTGAATATGGACTTGGTGATTTGGAACACTGAGGGCCTGGCCTCCAGACTTGTCAAACCCGGATTCGACCAATAGTTATATTCTTTCAATATTTGTTGTTTGATTTAGACATTAACGTCTGTGGACTTCGATTTCTTCATTTATTTCTCTGGTTATCTTATTTTTCATTCCCCAGCTATCAAATTATCTCACCAAGGAAGACCTTCGGATGGAGTTTTGATTTTGGTGATGAAATCATTCCCCAAGAAACTGTCATTTATTCCATGCAGCCACGATAATATGGTAGTGCTTAGAGTAAGTTGCGCATCCAGGAGAGATAGTATTTTCGCGTGTCTATACGTTCCCCCAGTAGGCTCCCCATAATACAGAGATAAAGTTATTAAATGTCATATAGACCTTCTTGAAGAGATGTTGCTAGATCTCGAACAAGCATATCCCATGGCCGCAATTATGATTTGTGGGGACCTTAACGCAAGGACTGGTAACTGGAACTTGCATGCTGATGTTAATGACCAGAATGAGTGTGATGAATCAAACGTTTGCTTTTGCCCCGACTACGCATCATCTAGAAAATCTCGCGATATTTATGTCAATAACTTTGGGGAGATCTTGATAGAGCTATGCAAAGCACATCACATGTACATAGAGAACGGAAGCAACAAAATAGATAAAGACGGAAAATTCACTTATGTTTCTCTGCACAGGGACAGTTTAGTGGAATATTGTTTAGTTTCCAACGATAGTACCCAAATAGGTATGCGTATCACTGTGGGATCGAAAATCGAGTCGAGTCACATGCCACTCGAAATGCATATTGAAACGGATAAAAAGGTTGATACCAAAACGCAACTAATTACCATTTCCAAAATTGTATGGGATAACGGGAAAGAGGAGGGAGTCCTTGAGAACATTCGTTCCGCCAGCTTCCAAGCCTCACTCAGTAGCGCAATATACAGTTTAGATTCGAGTATATATTCCTCAGTTAGGATGTTTACAGATGCCTTACTCCAAACCGCAAACTGCATGCGGCGGATTTTCAGGGTTACCAGTCAGATGAATCAGAATCATTCAGATTGGTTTGACAGCGACTGCAGAGTAGCTAAACGAAAGGCTTACCGGGCTTTCCTAGCAAACCATAAAACCTTAACACCCGCAGAAAAAGCCTTGTACGTGCAGCATAGGAACAACTACAAAACGCTGATTAGGGAGAAGGAAAAAGACCACCAGAATAAGCTACATAATAACCTGACGGAAATTTGCAGAACCCAATTAAATTTTGGCATATTGTACGCAGGTACCATAGACGACCATAAGTGACAGACATTAGTCTCAAAACGTGGAAACCTCATTTTGAAACGCTCCTCAATCAGAGTGTAGAAAACGTAGAAATTCCATCTGAAAGCCTCAGCGCAAACGTTATACAGGATGAAATGTTAGATGCTTACATTACTATAACGGAAGTAGAGCTGGCACTGACCGAAGTGAAACGATCGAAGACACCTGGTCTAGATGAAATACCTGGCGAACTTATAAAAATAGGCGGAAAACATTCCTTACGTTATCTGACAAAACTGTTCAATGCTATTTATAACGCACATGAATTTCCCTGGAACTGGGGTCAATAAATTATTGTTCCAATACACAAAAGTGGGAGCACACGCGCTCCCCATCAGAGGCATCTCGCTCCTAAATATTCTTAAGTATTGTCATCGATGTTGACAAAACGTCTGCAAGCCTGGGTAGAAGATAACCAAAAGATGTGCATTGAGCAAGCTGGTTTTCGTAGAGAGCACTCCACTATAGACCACATCTTCACTCTTCATGCCATTATAACCAACGCACTTTGTGGTAGAGGCAGGAGTAAGCTTTATGTGGCTTTTATTGATTATTCAAAAGCGTTTGATTCCGTTCTTCGCCCACGTCTTTGGAACATACTAGCAGATTCGGGTGTTTCTTCTAAATTTGTTAACATGGTTAAAGGGATGTACGACACAGTACAGGCATGCGTTAGATGGAACGGTAACAATTCATATTTTTTAAATGCCCCATCGGGACAAAACAAGGTGCCAAAGAGATTCCAATCCTATTTTCACTCTACATAAACTTTGTTGCAAATTGTGTCCATCAAAAGGGCAAACATGGGATACAAAATCAAAGTGGAAATGACGAAATATGTTTCCTTATCTTTGAAGATGACTTGGCATTAATGTCTACTACCTCGATAGGACTTCAGACCTAGGTAAATAATCTTGACTATGCGTCCAATAAAATTAATCTAAAATTTAATAAATCCAAGTCAAAAGTCATGTTTTGTCGAGGTGGCTTCTTTTCACAAGATGATAAATGGTTCCTAGATAGGGTTGAACTTGAAGTAGTTAATACCTTCAAATACTTGGGTTACACCTTTACTACGAAACTTTCAGAGGCGATAGCTCTTGGTAATGTAGCAAACAAAGCTAAACAGAAAACTTTCTCCCTTCTAAAATTAATGCAGGCAATCCATACCTGTAACCCTAAAATATTCTGTAAATTGTTTGATACTCAGGTACAATCCTCGTTACTACATGCCTCAGTTTTATGGTGAATAAAAGAGCATCTCAGTGTAGAGAGGTCGCATTTATTTGCATGCAAGAGGTTCTGAACGTTGATGCCAAAACGCCAAATAATTTAGTTTATGGGAAAACTGGAAAATTCCCTCTTGTAATAAATAACACAATCCGAGCTGTTAAGTTCTGGCTTAAAGTTTTTAATTTCCAGATTATAGATTTTGCAAGCAGGCACTCCATATGTTGGCCAGCACCAATATTCCCAGTGAGCTGAACTGGCTGAAATCCATCAAACGGTCGCTCAACTTCCGCAGGCCTGTATTCCGTTTTGGAACCGGTTGGCCTCGACAGAGGAGACGGGCGGCGCCCCGACGGCGTGACTGTATTCCCATTCAAGAACGGCAAGTCACTTGTTTGGGACGCCACCTGCTCTGACTCTTTTGCGCCGTATTCAGTGACAGACTCCACCATCGACCCAAGCCACGCCTGCCGGTCTGCCAAAGGTTCGAAAAGGAGGAAATACGCCTCTGTCGCGGAACGGTACCACTTTGTCCCGTTCGCTGTCGAAACGACTGGAGTGGTCGGACCGGCAGCAACGGAACTTATCCGAGAGATCGGCTAGCGGATTGCACTGTCGACAGATGACCCACGCCAGATACAGTTGCTGTTTCAGAGAATCTCGCTGGCAATCGCGAGGGGCAACGCGTTCGCGATCGCGTCGTCGGCCAAGTGTGAGGCTGCCCGTGACACAAAGTTGAGGTGTTTCCCTTGTCTCTGACCCTGGCGGTTGTGTTTCCCATGGGTTTGCCATCAGAGGTGTGGTCATGCTCCTCCCTCTCAAGTTGGGGTTGCAGGAAAATAGATGTAGATGTAGCTTTTCATAGATATATTCTCAATGTTATCCACACTTGCCATAGAGAACTGCTGGCCCCATTCTAAACATCGACGCGCGAGTATGAAGAAAAAACTTTCATACTGCATACTCATACGGCGTCTCGCGGCCGGCGGCACGTGATGACGTATAACAGATTTCCTGTGACTCGGCTGCGCTCCACAGTTTGAGGAAACTTTAGACTTGGCAAATATGTAACACTAAATGTTTGCTTCATGTTTGTATATAACATTGTCTGATAGTTATATACATACATCTGTGTAGATATTACCCGGATAGATAATGTGTATACAAGCACTAATTCAATATAGCACAAACAAAAACAAAAAACCTTAACAATCTTTGTCCCTGTTCGATATGCAGTATAATCGCTTGTATTGCATGTGTCAGCCTACCACAAAAGCCAAACAGAGAACAGTTGCATTACTAAGATGCAATGGACTCTCCACAGTCACACGCCAAAAATATATTTCAAACTGTTTGATGCCCAAATCCAACCTTTGTTGTTATATGCATCAGAAGTGTAGGGACTGCAGGAACACTCAGATATAGAAAAAGCACACATGTTTGCTTGCAAACGATTTGCAAAAGTTGACGTCAAGACACTAAATCATCTTGTATATGGTGAAACAGGAAGGTTTCCCCTAAAAATCAGTAGTACTATTAGGGCCATTAAATACTGGCTTAAACTACATAACATGCGAAATGAATGTCTACCGAAGCAAGCACTCCTTATGATGTCAAGTGCAACTGTCCCCAATGAACGAAACTGGTTGAAGTCTATCAAAGATTGTCTTTGCGAATTAGGTTTCGCCTACATATGGTACAACAAAGGGACTAATAACGAAAGAAACTTCCTGAAAAGCCTTAAGATTAGACTCCAAGACTGCTATAGACAGAGATGGCATTGTAAGATAACTGAAAGTGAACGTCTGATATTGTACAGTACCTTCAAAAATACGCTTGAATGTAAAACCTTTCTCAGTACCGTAAACATAGCCAAATTTTGAGTTGCACTCACATGCTTCCAGTTGGGAGTACACGGACTGAACAGAAACAAGGTATATAGAAGAGAAGAGATAAACTGTCCATTCTGTAAAGATAACGCAGAGAATGAAATGCATTTCTTGTTTGTGTGCCCCACATATGAAGACCTGAGGGGAAAGTACATCAAAAGATACATCAAATTTATGAATACGCAAGGTTTCATATTCTTGATAGATGGACAAGGGTACATAAAAACAAAACACGTCGCCATGTTTCTATACTACGCTCTCAACCGACGTCAAAGATTTCAAGACGGACAGTAGAAAAACCAAGTTTAGCTACATGTTAGTCAAGTAAGATATTTATGTACCCTGTGTTTTAGGAGATAATAGGTTTTTGTTGCCATAGTTTAGAATAAACAAAACAATTGATCCTATGAAACTAAGTGCGTCATTTATCATTATTTTGTAAATGATTCGAGAAAAATGGCAATGTTGTCTTCATACATTGTACCACAACATTGTTGTCTACTGATTGAAGTACCTTGTAACACAACCTAATCAAGAACTTTCAATTGATGTGAATGTAAAATGTTGTGACGGGTCGTCGGCCTTACAATAAAATTTCAAAGTCAAAGTCAAAGTCTCTCTCTCTCTCCCTCTCCCTCTCTCTCTCTCTCTCTCTCTCTCTCTCTCTCTCTCTCTCTCTCTCTCTCTCTCTATTTCTCTCGCGTGCGATAAACGTATGTGTGAAAAGTCGTCGTTGTCCTGTTTTGACAGTGGACCAGGAAGATGGAGGAGCAGTCCAGACTCCCTACAAGGTCCAGACAGAGGTCTTCGCCACCCTGCACTTCCGCCTGCCTTTGATGACGTCTCTGGTGGTGGTCCATCCTGGAGGTCATGACGTCATCAACGTTGGTCAGGACTGCTCCATGCACGTGACCACAGCGTTCCTGTCTCGCTGTCTGCAGCCTCGCTGTGACCTTGAACATCACCATCTGACCTTCACCCTCAGCAACGTGACTGACGAAGACGAGGGAGACTATATCTGCTTGGAAAAGGGAAGTCAGAAAAAACCTATACCCAACTGTGGCGCAAAGCTCCTTGTTCAGAGTAAGTCTGTGTAATGTGCAGCTCTTGGAAATGAAGGAACTCGAGCACATTTTCTGTTACTGATGGTTCTTGCTATGCAGATAGTCCATGGACACACATGTAGATTTAGGTCCGTAGCATTAGGCGTACACCTGCCTCTAATGACATCATGCCTGACGCACTATTTGTAACCGACACATCGAAAGAGAGGCGAGCTCACTTTCTGTAAACAGTAGTATTTGTTACATTCGTGCCAACTGATGCACACCTGGATCACACATTTCCTTTTAAACAAAAACGTTGACAAATATACATTGGAATGATGTGTACAAAAAGATCAAATGATTTCAATTCAGCAATATTTGAAAAGTAACTTCATTTATTTTCGTAGAAGTATTCTGATGCATCTTCAAAGCAACTAAATGATCATAAGGTGGTGTGAAGGGATTGGATATACGGAGGGAAAGGGAGAAAACTGGGGATAGAGAAAGCAATAAAGCATACTGTGGAATTGAAGACAAAACGTTACACCATCCACACAGATATACTATTTTCCTAAATTCTAAATGAGTTATATGCTTCCTCGATCTTCCTTTTTTATGTATCACTTTAACTCTTTCTACATCTGAAAGAAAGTCTCTCAGTTGGGGTTTGTTTGCATTTCCTCTGCAGTGATATACATGACTCTTTGCCTCTTTGCAGTAGAATGATATAGTTAATAAATGTGTTACATTAGCCCCCAAAATGTGTTACATTAGCTCCAAAAAGTGTTACATTAGCTCCGACAAAATTTAATGTGTTACATTAGCTCCAAAAATATGTTACATTAGCTCCAAAAATGTGTTACAATAGCTCCACAAATGTGTTACATTAGCTCCGAAAAGTATGCTACATTAGGTCCAAAAAGTGTTACATTAGCTCCAAAAATGTGTTACATTAGCTACCTCCAAAACTCATGTCTTCTTCCGTGTCACTTAGTTTTCTTTTTGTAAGAAACACTGAAGATTTCTTCCACGACAGTTTGGTATGTGGCTATTTCGGCAGAAGGTTTTCTGTGGTTTAATCCGCTTCTGTGTACGGTGGGCACGAGCTATTCGCTCCTATGTCGTTTCGATAAGGTTATTCTGAAATTGCAGAATTTAATTCTATGAATTCATCAGAACAGAAAGTTTCTCGGTTTCATTGTTATTGGGAGGTGGGGATAGGGAAGGGGATGTTGGGGTAGTGGCAGTGGGGGTGGGTGGGAGGGAAAACTACATACGGCTGGATCCGCTCAATGCCCCCTTATCAGCTGAGATCCCCGGCTGCTGGGCTTTTGGGGCCTGCTCCAGTAGCTCAGCCAGGGGCGGAGCCAAGCAGAAAAAAGCACTGTATGTGTAATGACAGTTTCAGTGCACAAACCTGTCATGTTTTCTGTGGGTTTAAAGACGACTCCTGCTTATGATGAACTGAACACAAAACCAGCTCTTGCAAAAGAAGCAATCTCTTTTCATGCACAATAATGTAATTATTAATTTCAGCTCTGATGAGCTTTTTTGTAAAACATTTAACCACCCAAACATTCCAGTGTGCCCATGGTGTGAGCTGTGCACGTATCGTTCCCAACTTGTCAACATGCCTTTATGTGCATTGAACTGATCCATTCTTCCGTGCACATATCCACTCATTCACAACACATTATCCGTCTACAACCGTGTCATCTCCCGACCAATCCGTCCTAAACTGAAAGGAGAAATGAACGGTGCATGAAACGGCTTCTTCGGCAGTCAGCTAGACAGCTAGTCAGTCTCAGCTAGAGAGCTAGTCAGTCACAGACAGAAAGTCAGTCTGTCGGACAGAAAGTCAGTCTGTCAGTCAGACAGGAAGTCGGGCAATCAGTCAGAACGTCAGCCATCAATCAGGCAGTAAGTTGACTGTTCATTCAGTCAGTCAGTTACTCCGGATGTCAGTATGTCAGTCCGTCCACTATTTTTTTAATTATAGATGTCATTCTTTCAGTGTTTTTTTAAATATATTACTTAAATATAGTCAACATTTAAGTGAGACAGTTCATGGAGGAGTCGTGTCATTAGATGAAATCTGGTACACGTGAATGTTTGACACTCGTTGACGACGCGATGTCTTTTCAGAGAGTTTGGAGGATGTGTCACAGTCAGACCACCAGCATACAAGATTGTCAGTCATAGCTGTTGTTCCTGGTTTGGTCGTTGGGCTTGTTGGAATCCTGATTGGAGCCAAATACTGTAAGTATGTTTGCTGCTTATTGCAACAGTCCCCGGACCAGCACCAGATTCTACGTACAACGTGACAGACATGATCAGATGATAACCGTATTATTTTATGTAGACAACAACGCTTGCTGAAGACAGTGACTTTTCTTTTTAAAAGAGGGGCGTTTCCTTTATCTTTTCACTCAAATGTTCTTGAGTGTTTGCACTCGCATACAAATGACTCCACATTTTCATCATAAATGAAACATGTTTTCAAATTAGTTCAGAACATGAATACATGTTCATATAACATTGTTTGCTTCACTGCAGACAAGAAATATCGAAAGCTTCGCAAGAAACTGAAAAACATGCGGATCACTAAACAGGTATGTGTTACACGTGGTGACTGTGTTAAGCCGCGACTCCTATTAATTAGACGTTTCCAGCACAAGCTGCCAGGGCGTGTCTGCATTGCAGGACACTACTGGGGCCATCCCTCCAGGCGTTCCGCTCTGGCTGCAAGGCACTGGTCGTGCAATAAAATCAGCAACACACTGTGCACACTGTGTGGGCA
>JAWQFJ010032440.1:0-5000 GCA_034096865.1 Theodoxus fluviatilis | reverse complement strand
CTACTGCTGTTGCTGCTACTGCTGTTACTGCTGCTGCTTCTTCTTCTGCTGCTGCTGCTGCTGCTGTTCCTGCTGCTGCTTCTTCTTCTGCTGCTGCTGCTACTGTTGCTTGCTGCTGCTACTGTTGCTACTGCTGTTGCTGCTGCTGCTGTTGTTAACGCTGTTGTTGTTTCTTATGTTACTTCTGTTACTGCTGCTGCTGTTACTGCTGCTGCTGCTGCTACTGCTGTTGCTGCTACTGCTGTTACTGCTGCTGCTGCTTCTTCTTCTGCTGCTGCTGCTGCTGCTACTGCTGTTACTGCTGCTGCTGTTACTGCTGCTTCTGCTACTACTGTTGCTAACCCAGTTGTTTTCTCCAGCTGCTTCTGTTACTGCTGTTGCTGTTACTGCCATTCCTGCTGCTGTTTCTGCTGCTGCTGCTGCTGCTGCTGTTTCTGCTGCTGCTGCTGCTGCTTGTGCTTCTGCTGCTACTGCTACTGCTCCTACCTATGCTGCTGTTGTTGCTGTTGTTGTTGTTGTTGCTGCTGCTACTGCTAACCCTGTTGTTTATGGTGCTGGTTCTGTTACTGCTGCTGCTGAGACCGCTGCTGTTGTTTTTACCGCTGAGTATAGTTTTTCTTTTCCTCGTGTTAGTAGATGGCATCGTCTGTGAACAAAATATCATGACATTTGTATTATTCAATAGATAATAACGCGGTGCCACATTTACTGTAGATTCAATGAATTTGGACGACTTGGGGAAAATGCTTTGTAGCAGCTATCAACTGCACCTCCAAGAAGGAATAAACTGCTTTGGACGCCGTTGCATGATATATTCAACGTAGGAGTTCTGTGTGTTTTCATGCAAACAAAGAATACGAGCGACCTTATCCGGGAAAATAGTTGTAGAGTCGCTGGAACGAAACGCCAGAAAACTCAAGTACAGTGTCCGATATGATTTTTGTCAAAATCGAGTATGAGGTGTTTCTAGCTTTTGGGATCATTTTTCTGGCATCTCTGAAAGTTTTGAAGATAATCAAAGCTTTAAAAGTTGTGCAATTAACAGGTTTAGAGAAGAGCTCGCCTTTCTGTGTAATCTGAAAAGCATCGTGCCTGCAATGGCTTGAATAGAAGATTTGAATCTCCAACGACGTCGTAACTGGTGCGTATCACGTGATTCTGAAATCGTCTTCGCTCTGCCCACTCTCAGTTAATTCTGTTGTAAAAGTAACTCTGTAAAAAAACGCATCTGATCCCTGTTGATTACAGTTTACACTCACCGTCTCTGTCAACTTAAACGGCCGTTTTCTCAAAACGACTAATATGTGGTAAGTCATCTACAATCTCCAATAACTTTATTTTGGATTATCCGATTTTTATTTTTCTTGCATCAATTTAAAGCTCTAGTAATGTAGTTGTTGTTGTTGTTGCGTACCTGGGCTAAACACTCCCAGGATCACCAAAGTGGGTGAGATGATTTCGTGTGTGACTGTTTTTGAACACCCCGCCATATAGGCAGCCACACTCCGTCTTCAGGGGATCTGATCTCTGTATCCAGAAAATGCCAGTTGTTATGTTAGGAGCTTACCACGGCTGAAGATAATCCCCACATAACAGTACAACATAACAACATTTTGCTGTAGCCTTGGTTTTTGGCTGGAGTCAACAAATAACACAGCCTTTGCCCAAGGCAATAGTATTGTAGTTATTCATGATATTATAACTCAGAATCTTGAATTGCGTCTTTACGTACTTTTTGATGGATCAAGTCACGTATCAATACCTGATTAGCTGTCTTTCAGGCTATTCACGGATCAGACATGCTCAACTACCCTTGCAATGTCTCATCCAACAGATTTATTTGTCAACATCTCTCTCTGTTCAGCGCTTTGCCATGAAATGTGTCGTCAGTAATATCCGTTTTTATTATCCTTGTCAAATACTGTCGTTAAATTTTCGTCTACAAAGCCCATATAATTTATGTGGGGATCTAGTGCGACGGCACTTTTTTCGTTTTCAGTATAATCAACTGATAAAACTAGGGCCCATCCAAACTGAACAATGAAAAGACTGATCAGAACTTTGCGAGAGATTGGCTTTTACGACAATCCAGAATAATCCTTTCATCAAAATGTCAAGTTGACACTCGACAGACAAACTGCTAGATGGAGGAGAGTCGAAAGGGAGTTTATGAGCATAGGGAGTGAGTGCACTAGCGATAAGCCTTTTAAGCCGAAGTATCTCAAGGATCGCCAGAGGGAGTGCCTCCGCTCATCCACAAAAGAGCAGCTGGGTCGCTGCTGAGCTACTACAAGATTGCTGGAGACTTTGAGTTTCCGTGTTCTGTACGCCAGTTGTGGAAGTGTGTGTCCTAGACCATTTTTTGGACAGAGGCCATCTCGTTTTTCAAGAGACGACTGAAAGCCTACTTGTTGACCCTGTGAGATTTTCGGCAGGATTCTAGCATTGTGTCTTTGCAATTTCCTAACATGCATGCACGTGCGAGTACAAGATAAGAGAGTCTGTGTTTTTGCTTTTCTTCTAAATGACATCAGAGACATGGTGTTCAAATTACTTCCTGTGCTAGCTGCCCACATGTTACTCCAGGTCAGGGATTACTACTTGGCTTGGATACCACCTCATAAATCACAGCGGGTCATTAGCTTCTGAGTGGAAACTTAGGCTGGATCCATTAGATTGACACTGGATTGCTGTGTCTCAATACACGGTGCAGGTCGCAAAGACTAACACGATAATACAACTCGAGAAAAATTCACAGAAAGAATAAATTGAAAATTAAATCTATAAGGGTTTTTAAAAAGCAGCTTACTTCCTCAAAATCATAGAATATGCTCACACACCCAGCCAGGTAGGTACTAAATATGATCGTGTTTGTATATACCAGCATAGTCACGTGATCATACACTCAAACAGTATCTCACACACACGCACTCATACACATATACAATCGCACGCACACACGCACACATGCACACATATACGCACACACACACACACACGCACGCACACACACACGCACTCATACACATACACACTCGCACGCACACACACATACACACACACACCCCCCCATTAAGTCACAGATTCACACACACACTACGTTGTTGTTCGTCCGTCGAGTCGACGAGGACCACTCTAGTCATCCGGGGGGTTGCTGGGACTGGCTCTGTCTGTGTGTGCGCAGATGGCTAACGAGGCCGATCCTGGCACGGAACGTTCGGGAACAGAAGGGACATGGGACAAGTGGGACGTCTCCAGGAGGGTTGACAGCACGGGCCTTTCGGGATTGTCTCTTCTTTTCTGCGGCGGTGATCCTCTTTGCCTCGCATGTCTTGGCACCTTGGTGGATGGAAGAGCGCCAGGTGGATCGGTCCATTGCAGCTCGTTCCCACGTGTCTGGGTTGATGGCAAAAGCTTTCAGTGAAGCAAGGAATGAAAATCCGATACGGGGATACTTGCACGCGCTGTTGAAAAACAAAGAAGAAAATGTTTTGTCCGTACATAAATGCATATACATAATTTGATTCTTTGTTATGTTCATTATATACTGCTCGTATGTGAGTGTGTGTGTGTGTGTTTGTGTGTGTGTGTGTGTGTGTGTGTGTGTGTGTGTGTGTGTGTGTGTGTTTGTGTGTATGTGTGTGTGTGTCTTTGAAGCGCTTCTTTTGCCCACCGTGGGACCGCTGGCCATGCTGGAGCTCGCCATAGAAGAGTCTCTTTGGCAGTCTCTCGTCTAGCATCCGGACTACGTGCCCTGCCCAGCGAAGCTGGGACTGCATCAGGATGGTGAAGATGCTGGAAAGACCTGCTTTGGTCAGTACCACTGTGTCTGGAATTTTGTCCTGCCACTTTACGCCGAGGATCTTCCTGAGGCTTGTTGTGTGAAAGTGGTTCAGTTTTCTAGCATGGCGTTGATAGACAGTCCATGTTTCACATGCATATAGCAGTGTGGGGAGCACCACTGCCCTGTATACTTTCAGCTTGGTCTGAATGGTAATGCCTCTTCTGTTCCAGACATTTGGATATAACCTGCCAAAAGTGGAGCTGGCTCTGGCAATTCTAATGTTCACTTCGTCATCGATGGTAACATTCTGAGACAGTGTGCTGCCTAGGTATTTGAAACGGTTCACTGTGTTTAGTGTCTGGCCCTTGACAGTGATGTTGGGCTCCACGTAGGGCTTTCCAGGCGCGGGTTGATGGAGGACTTCAGTCTTCTTTGTACTGATCGTCAGACCAAAGTTTGTGCAGGCGCTGGAAAACAGGTTAACGTTTCGTTGCATGTCGGCTTCTGAGACAGCGTTGAGGGCACAGTCATCAGCAAACAGCAGATCTCTGATGATGTCTGTCATAACCTTGTTTTTTGCTTGGAGCCTCCGCAGGTTGAACAGTTTGCCGTCTGTGCGGTACCTCAGGTTGAGACCAATGTCCTCGTCTCGGAAGGCCTCTGACAGCATGGCGGAAAAAATGAGGCTAAACAGTGTTGGTGCCAGGACGCAGCCCTGCTTGACCCCGTTTGTGACTGGGAAAGGGTCGGATGACTCTCCGCTGTCCTGGACTCTGGCCTGCATGCCCTCGTGGAATTGTTGCACCAAGACGATGAATTTCCTTGGGCAACCGTACTTGGCCATGATCTTCCACAGGCCCTCTCTGCTAACGGTGTCAAAAGCCTTGGTCAGGTCAACATAGGTGGAGAACAGGTCGGAGTTCTGCTCTTAAAATTTCTCTTGCAGCTGCCTGGCAGCGAACACCATGTCGATGGTTCCTCGTTCTTTTCGGAATCCACACTGACTTTCAGGCATGAGTCCTTGGTCAAGGTGGGCTGTGAGGCGGTTGAGCAGGATTCTGGCAAGGATCTTTCCTGCGATAGAAAGCAGTGATATGCCTCTATGGTTGTCACAAGCCTGTCTATTTCCTTTTCGCTTACGATGTATGATGGGCATCTTTATCCTGCGGAATCGTCTCTTGCTCCCACGTCAAGAGAAACAGCTGGTGGAGCCTTT
>JAWQFJ010032437.1:0-14006 GCA_034096865.1 Theodoxus fluviatilis | reverse complement strand
GACGTTCAGGAGGCGCAACTCTAAAATGTTTTCCCTCTACATTTGTATTTCTGACTTTGTTTGCCTTCCACTATGAGACAATACATGGCTGTAGTTTCTCATTCCCGATTCAAAGGGGTAGAGGATGAAGGGGGAGTTGGGGGGATGTGGAGATAGAAGGGGGGTAGGAGGCCCGTGGAGAAAAAAAAGTGGGGGGGGGGGCGTCGTAATGCCAACTCGATGTCCAATCCACCACCACCCTGCCGCGCACCTCCACACCTAGGTACGATTCACCTCACTCTGAAGTTGTCTCCCCTTCAAGGCGCCATATGCAAATGAGGCAGTCTCCTCTTGCCCTGTCCCTGAGCCCGAGATGGTTCCCCCATGGAAAAAAACCGCTCCCCTGACAGACGGAATAATCAATCACGCGTTTTATTGCACGCGGTTGATCGTATCTTCCTCCGGCTTTCTCTCACCCCTCCTCCAATAACCTTTTCCCTCAAGAATCTGCCCCATTCTTCCATCCCCTCCCCCCCTACCCCCCTTCCTTCCCCCTTGTTCGGAGCTTTCTCTTTATTCTTTATCGCAAACATGTATCGAGTACTACCCGTCTTGGAAAAGGTGCTCACGCACCTGCAACAATGCAACAAAAATCTAAATATTCCAATATACAACAGAGACATTTGACAGAGTTAAGTTTTGAGTTGGGTACTCCATTGACCATATGAAACAGTTTCTACCCGTTCCATCAAATGAACACCGTCGCCCAGAATCGCCCGGATGGGGTGCCCACACGACTGGGTGGTCAGTCGGGTGTTGTATAGCTATGAGGCACTGTATTGGCACTGTATTGGCACTGTATTGAACACTAGAGGACACGGGAAGTAAGTCACAGCGCGCCGGGGCTCTCGCCTTATACAACGCACGGCAGTACCCCCGTTTTGAAGAAAAATCTGCACAAGAAATGAGACTCCGAGATTGAAACTGAGGACGCTGACTTCTCTCTACCTTTCAGTCGGTGTGACTGCCAAGCAGCTTCAATGATGCAAACTTCATGCTAACGTTTGGGTGCAAGTCACTCCTGCACTCATACAGTGGCGTCATTTGAGGCACCGACATGCAGACATTTAACAAAGAGTGTAAAAGTAACATAATAGATTAATCATTAACATCGAATCAATTTGTTTTCAACCGAGTCTGCAGACCTCACGCAGCAGAAAACCACCTACAATCTTCAATATTCAAACTGGAAATTTTCGCACGAAACAACTTTCTGAGAATTCAAATATTTTGCAACACGATTAGAACATGGGAAATCTTGTTCAAAGTTGTTCACATTGGCGGAGTGAACTTGATCGTAGAGCCAAAGGACAATCAAATCACACTGTCAAAGTCGATTCTGATTCTACTGCCTTGAGTATAGAAACATTCGCAATGCGTTTTGTGCACGGTTTGATGCGTTCACAAAACTTGGCAAGGGAAAACACAGCTCCCAGATGAAGGGCGACAACTTATGTGTGATGTTGTTCTACTCAACCTTTGCTCCAAGACGGTCTGCGAGAGTTCCTTGACCTACAAACTCCATTCACACCGCGCTTTGCCAACAGCACGGCACCCAGGACTCCGCGGGGCGTCCCTCGCTTCGCCAGGGACTGCGTGGGGCCCGGGGAGAGTTATGTCTCCTGACATTTTGTTCCCTAGCTTGCCAGGTGGCGGCCATCTTATCGGGGCTGCGCCAAGGGAAGCTACTCTCGCTGACAGCTCCCAGTCGGCACCCTGACCTCTGACTCCCTAGGGTTCGCGCCTCCCAAGCTGCCGAGGCGGCCGGCCTGCCTGGCGCGCCATGTTTGTTGACGTTGTCTTGCGCCATGACGACAGAGAGCCCGGATGTCTGTTGGAGCAGCACGCAAGCACCGTCCGCCACCAGACCTCGCTTTTCCAGCCTGGCTTTCGTACAAGCTCGCCTCTGAGTTGCCTTGGCGTGAAGAGCGTGAGGCGTGGGGGAGAGAATCCAACACTTGAAAAACTTGAGTGTGTGCACAGTCACGCTGCTGGAGTCAGGTCGAGGTCTGCCTTGGTAGCTTTGGGAAAGTGCCGCGCTGACAAAAAAGCGTCGATGCCCGCTGAGAAAATGTTAACACCGCAAGCTGGGAAAGACGTCCGTGATCGAGATTTATGATTATTTCTTCAAGTTTCAATCCTAAAGAAAAGATTCACACACAAAAAAACCCACAAGAGCGAGGCTTTACATCAAGGAAAGTCAAGATATGCAAAAAGCTTCAGCCCACTCTGCGACAATAAATACTCTCTTCGGAGCAAAAACGAGCACAATCGCTATGCCACTGACGTGAATAATGCTCGAAAACCTATTCAGATTCGAATGCAAAGTCGCTGGAATAACATTTTGGCTGAGGCTTATTTAACCCAAAGTTTCACATCCAATTTTAGGATAGATTTAAATTACAAAGAAATGTCAGCGTTGAAAATAAAAACAGTCGATGTCAGCGTCACTCATTACGTGTCAGAGAAAATATGTTCTATTCTTGGCAAAAGAAATGTCTCTTTCACTTGTCCTCCGAATAATGTATAGATCAATGCCTTACACCATAACCCTTGTGCCTACCAATAAAACTTATTCTTCAAAACATACATACAATCGCGATTCTCGCTCAAGGCAGAACTCTCGTCTGCTCATTGCGGAAGTAGATTTGGCGCATGCGTGGTGTGCTGGCTGGGGTCGGGACTGGCTGCTTTACGGCCCTGCGTCTCACAGGCTTGTTGACGAATGGACGCGGCAAGCTGTTTGCTCAAACAACCCACAGCGGGCGAAGGCAGCACCATTCCACGTTGCGGAACCAGCATCAAACGCCTCTGTAACATATGGCTCCACGTTTCCGCGGCAAGCTGTATCTATCTTGTGTATGAGTTCAAACACGGGAAGCAATAAAGTGCCGGTGTTTGTGTAGCCAGTGCAAACTGTTGGCATTCACGGCAGGAAATCTGTCATCCGCTGAGTCCCGATAAAACAAAACACGTCCTCTGTTCCTCCCTTGGTTTCCTTCACGTGCCCAAGCGATCCGGATTTTCGACCCAACCTACCGTCCCTGGCCACGCAAAAACGTGCGCGTGTTTATGTGCGGTTGAAATTTCGTGCGCGCACGGGCGTTGCAGTGTTTTTTTTGTGTGCGTCTATTTGTTTGTCGGTGTTTGCGTGAGAATGTGTTTGTATGTGTGCAAGTGTTGGCGTCGTATTGCACCTGCCCCTCTGACGTCATGAGTGCAGATGAGAAAGAATGATCGAGGTACTACGTCCAAACAAGGAAATGTTCTGTGGATAATTAACACCGCTGTTACTCAACATGTTGCTGGTTATAAACCCACTGAAATATGCGTTATGTCGATATCCACGTGCTGGGGGAAGGAGCAAGGGAGAGAGCCGCCTTGGCAGCTTGATGTATACTCTACTCTCGTTCTTTGAATGCTCGCGTGGCTAGAAAGCCAGTGAAAGGCGACCTTGTTACCCAGTGAATATAAATTTCACAGGTGGTTAAAGAACCTTTGCGTGGCACACTGAACGGATGAATCCACTGTATTTAACAACGGTAAAAAATCAGGTAGAGATACATATAATCCATTTAGCCTTTGAACACAAACATTCACATTAAAACAAAAATGCACACATACCTAAACATATGAACATTAAGAAATTGCACATTTTGGTGGAGTGCACCCGACTTGTGCATTTGATTCAGAGGTGAGTCCCACAGACTTTCACAAATTGCTCGTTATTCAAAAGCTGTAATAAAATGTCTAAACTATTCAAATCTTCATTTCCAGCTTTAACTGGTTTATTATATTTGGCGTTTTTTAATTTGATTTTTACCTTTTTCTATGTGATCTTTTAAATTTTTTTTTAAATAAATATTCTAACGGTTGGAAAACATGCTTTTGAAAAGTTGAAGCCTCAGAGAGCCAACCTGGCTGAGAGACCCTTACATTGCAACCATTCATCATGTATCAATCATTGGCATCCATTGGCACAAGACAATGCGAGAGTGCGTATATGTTTACAGACGTGGTATAAATTATACCATCTTCATAAAGAGAATCTACAAGTATTTCATCTTGTGAAATTAGATAAACGTTCATTCTTTTATTCTGGCCTTCTTGCTCTTCCGTGGTTTTCCCCTGCTTTTCTCATGTGTGCCTCCCCCTTCCCTCCTCTCTCTCTCTCTCTCTCTCTCTCTCTCTCTCTCTCTCTCTCTCTCTCTCTCTCTCTCTGGACGCGTGTGTTGTTTGGTTGAGCGTGTATCTGTGTGTCTGTCCGGCCGTATTCTTTTCCTTTAGACTCTTTAGACTGTCTGCTTCTCTTTCCAACTCGTGTTTGCCTTGTTCCCTATCTTCACGTGTTCCTTTCTTTTTTAATTCTTCCTCTTCCCTCCTCCCCCTCCCCTATCAGGATTCACTCTTCCTTCCAGCCACTCCTGCCTCTGCTTCGCACTTCCCCCCTTTCCACACAGCCTCTGCTGTCTTCACACTATAATCCTGCCCACGTGCTGACATGGCTCCTCACGTGCACGGCGCCATCTGTCCCTACCTCGTCTGGAACATCACCACCCCCCTTCCTCCTCCCGCAACCCTCATCCCACCTCCACCCCCACTCCACCCCTACCTTCCCCCCACCCCCACTCCACCCCTACCCTCCGTTCGTCCCTGCACTGATCTCTGGCCTTTGCCAGCACCATGAGCCTCTTTTGTAATTGTCTCTGCTCCAAGACCTGTCGAGGTCGTCTTACACTGCTTGATCGATGTCTTTGTTGCGTTGTGGTCAGTTCTTTTTACACACATTAACTGACTTGCGCAGCTCATAACTGGGAGAACATCCGCTTTGCCTCTAAGTCCGCTAAACAGGAGAAATAATTAGGGCACGCGTACAAAAATCTTGGGAGCGGATTTGTCATGTCCGAATGATTTTCTTCATTAACGCAATCATTTTCGCTGTGAGGCACGCGCTGCCTTTGTGTTTACGACGGTGTTGTTGACTGGGGAAGCGTTTTTTCTGCTGTAACGATTTTGGTGCTTGTGGTATCTTCTATCACTCTTGAATAGTTCTAGCCTCGCTCGCTCATTTATCAAAACAAACAATATTTCAAACCAAGGGCCGGATCTATGTGTGGTAAAGTACATTCGCTCTTCACGACGCGCAATATACCAGAAAACAGCAGCCCAACGAGACGGTACGTGAATACAACAATGCCCTGCAATCGCTGGTGGCACTGCTGCAGTCCAAGGCCAGCGAGGCAGAAGCCATCTCCCCAAGGGCTCTCTGCGAGCGCTTCATAGAGGGACTGCGCTCGGGACACCTGCGCGCCAGAATGCGTCGCCAGCTCAATACTGCCGCATGGGCAGACTTCGACGACATTCGTCGCCAGGCCATCGAAAGAGGGAGCAAATACGACTCCTTCACGCAGCAGCACCCCACGACTAACGCAATCGCCGCCCAGACTTCCGTCACAGCACAGCTTGAGGCGTTGACCTCCACAGTAGCGCAGCTGCAAGCGGCGTTCGAAAAAATGCTTCAATCGTCGAAAGACACCCAGACAACCTGCACCTATTGCGGAAAACGTGGCCATACCGTTGCAGATTGTCGCACCCGGTTGAGGAGGGAAGGTGGCACTCGACAACCGACAACACAACAGCAGAGGACCTACCCAGTCAGTGTTAGCAACAAACAGTGCTACTACTGCAGGCAGTGGGGCCACATTCGTCGAAACTGCTCTCATCTGCTTACTCCGGCCTTCCCCAGTGCCGAGCAGACAGCGCCGATGACGGCGCTAGTGTCACAGACGGAGCCCAGGTTGGATCAGCACCAGGGAAACCTCCCCTTCCCCCAGTAGCAGGCCGTATTTGGGGGAAAGAGCAAGTGGCCGACACCGCCAGTCCCACACCTCAGCCTCTGGTAGGGAAACCGCCTACCATCCACATGACCATCAACAACGTAAAAGTGACAGCCCTGGTGGACACGGGGAGCGAAGTATCCACTATGCCAGAGAGCTGGTTCCGTGAGTACCTACCCGACGTCTCTCTTCAAAGTACGCATCTCGTCACGCTCCGAGCGGCGAATGGGCACGAGATACCCTACTGTGGTTTGGTGGAAGTGGGAGTCTCAGCCCTTGGCAATTTCCTCGACAGAACGCTCTTTCTGGTAACCAAGGACTCTATTTGCATGGGCGGTCCACAACGTCGAAGTGCAGTTCCCGTCATTCTTTGCATGAACATTCTGCTGTATCTTGTTACTCAACCCACGGAGACAATCGTGGGCATACCATCTGCTCTTCAAGCTATAATGGGAGAAATCACGGCCGAAGTGAAACCTGTCACAGGAATTGCTCGAATTGCAGACAGTGGACCAACTCATTCCCGGCTTGGTAAACGGTCACCGTACGAGTAACAGGACCCACCAGATCAACTCGTCTGCTTCTAGTAGAGCCTTTGAACAACTCCCTGCCTCAAGGCCTCCTCCTGGCTCCGTCACTGACTTGGCAGACCCTAACCAATGGTATGTGCGCTTCGTTAATCTCACCGACAATGACATTCAACTCCCGGGCCACACAGCTGTAGCGTTTCTTCAGTCTGTCTCCAGCATAGTATTCGATGACAGTAAAATTGACATAATATCAGAACTCTCAAGTTGTTTCTCATGACGAGCCCGCTGATGACCTCATCTGCCCCAATTTTGATGCAACTACTACCCAACGAGGGCAATAAGCGGAGCTGCTGAAACGTCACAAGAATGTGTTCTACAAGGACGGTGACGGCATTGGGTTCTGTGACATCGTCCGACACCACATCAAGACCACAGATGAGACCCGCCACCATCAGGGTTATGGGCACATTGTTCCACCACGCCCCACTGAGTTCTGAATAAAGAATCCGGACACCAAGAACTCGCTCATGTCTTGCTTCCTACAGGAACCCCACCTGCACCCAATCACCCAATCTGGCGCTGCGAGTATCTTTTATTGAAAACTGAATGTGACATGGCTGCTCAGATGGATGGCAGACATGCTAAATGATTATGTTCCTAGGTTCATTTCCTATTTCAGATGATTGGATTGTTTCATTCCACGACTGTAAAACGACGTGGCAAGATTATACGTAATCATATAGCTTTGCCTGTCAGTGCAAGGCTTAGAAATTTCCTGTACTAACAGAATGATAACGATTATGATAACTGTTTAATAACGATGCCGATAACAACGAACATCGTCATCACCATCTTGTTTGTACGTATATTTGTTTTGCCAAAGGATATAGATAGTTACACCAATGGATTCATTTTTCCCATTTGCTGTATTTTGTTTACAGGTGAGAGTAGTGCAGTGCATTGAGAATAGTATCAAGCTGAGAATGATTTATGCCTTCGGGGCAAATAGAAAGATTGTATGAGCAGTGACACATTTGTACAAATTCCCATCTCTCCTGAAATGTTCCATCACTTCCAACCATTCAAGTACTTCACTGAGTCTGCAGCATTTGTCTTACATCTGTTCTATCATTCCAGGTCTTTGGTGTTTCCACATGGACAACACCATAAGTTACGCAGGTCGCGGGTCGCAGCAGCCACAGTTCTGTGTTAGAATATTCATTAATTTGGTTGGTTGTTTGTTTGTTCATTCATTTGTTCATTCATTCATTCATTCATTCAAACATTGAAATATTTATTGATTTAAAGAAGGTTACGCTTTAACATATCTCTCTCTCACTCACTCTCTCGCTCGCTCACTCTCTCGCTCGCTCACTCTCTCGCTCGCTCACTCTCTCGCTCGCTCACTCTCTCGCTCGCTCACTCTCTCACTCTCTCGCTCGCTCACTCTCTCGCTCACTCTCTCGTTCTCTCTCATTTTTATGAATAGATAAGCACATTCACACACATGCACACACACACGCACGCACGCACGCACAATCTTTTCCTCTCTAGATACACACTTTGGGTTCATTTGATATACATTTTCTTAGATAAACATCTGCATGTTTTAAAGACTATAAGATGCAGCATCGTTTTATAAAGATATGAGGTGCGATGCATGTGACAATTGCAAAGTAAATATATACTTTTCTGTTCCAAAACGAAATTGTACGTGAACAAGTGACAGCCGGAGATTCGACGTAGAGAACGATCTTAGTGAAACATTATTTGAACAGATAAATATTTCGTTGATAAGTAGGTGTCTGTGAGCTAAAAGTTTTATACGTTAACACACCTGCGCAGAAGAGAATTATACTTTGAAAACAAAATCTGCGCGTTATTCATCCTTGTCAAGGTTGATTGCTACATTTCTCAACAGAATGTGATCGAGCCATGCTAATGTTTCCATGCATTAGTGATAATAAAAGGCTGCATCTTTTAACTAGCCAATGTCTGTGCCACACAGATTTCGTCTAAACCTTTAGTAACTTCCATACTTCATAGATTGTGCGCCTTCGAATTCTTGAGCAATTTCATATTTACTATGCAAATTACTCCTTCTGATTAAATTTGCGATATTTTTCGTGTGGATGGAGGCGGCAAAGAAATGATTCATAAGACTTGTGGAAATTGGGAAGATACCGTCATCATTGTTTACGCTTGAGATGTCGAATCTTTGAAGAATGGATGAATAATGGATGTTTGAAGAGCGAATGAAGAGCTGAAAAGACACGAGCCATGAGAGGCAATCTGGCGAAAGAAGCAGTCTGCACGCCCCAACGAACTCTGTGCACGCAAGCCTGCAAGTGAGGAATAAGGAATGAACAACATTTTCCCATGGCTGAAAAAGGAAATTCGTTTGTGTTTTTTTTTCTCTCTTGACAATCGTTATTCCGTCTGGTTTGTTTCGTTTCCGCTTGTATAAGTAAGCCACGACAAGCGCACATTTTGGCCGCGTAAAAAAACATTGCTCCACATAATGTAGGCAGCCGTCTTTCAGTGCAATACACGAGAGAAATCCTTACTTCAGACTTCAAAAGCGCGAACTAAAAGGCAGTTATGATCCTCTGAAAAACACGTCCAATAGAATTCTCAAGTTTTCCAAAATAGTGGATTTGAGATAGAACAATTCCATACTTTTTCATAAGTTCCGAGGCAGGCGTAAACAAATTTCAGCTGGGATCGCGGATCGTTTTCAGGGGTCAGCCATGTCACTTGAAGTATCACATGACGGGATGGGTGTGCATACTGTTGTCTCGTCTAATCACGTGACCGGTAGTGAGTGTTGGAATGTCTTCACGTCACCCATCATCCTGTCCTGCAGGAACAGACGCCCAGTGGACACAGGTGATCTCCCTTTGGAGAGATGACGTCAGTTGGGAAGGTTAAACCAAGCGATGAGAGCAGTACAGTGTGTAGGATAGTGGTTTCGGGGATTACAGCACACGCGCGAGCGCACACACACACATACACACACAGACAAACACATATACAAACACACACACGCAATCACAAACACACACACACACACACACACACACACATACACACACACACACACACACAACTCGACAGTTAATTCCGGATGCGCACACACATGCACGCAGACGGATATAAACAGACGTACAAACGCACATTTGTCACGGCTCAAGCCTTTTAATTTTGATTTAATGCGTTTCCTATTCAAATTTAGTCGGGCATGTGCAGCCCTTTAACATGTGGCGTATGGGGGTGTGCACGTGGCATGCTTTTTTTCATGCAAGGTTTTGAATGTAGGTGCTATTTGGGCATGAAGTGCGTGTGCAAGAGGCTCCTGCATGAGATGTTGAGGTTACAGAGGCATGTTTTTCCACTGGGGTTAGGTTGCACGGGATTTTCACCCTGGCATCCTCTATAAGATATTGTGATTTTTTCATGTTAGTGGTCTGGTCCGAGGTTGTTTCTCAGTGTGCCGTCGTGTCTTTCGACGAGCTGTGGCACTTAGGTGCAGTGTTTCGCGACGGGAAGTCGTGGGAGGACTATATTATATAAGTTCCTCATTTGCCAGTTTCTTCTCTGAATCCGTAGGGTTAAGTGTACATTGAGCTCTCTATCTTCGAACGCGTGTTTTCGTTCGTGTTTCGTTGTTTAATGTCTTTTTTGCGTTAGAGACTAAGCGGCTTTACTATTGTGTGTTTCAGATTCGATTCCCAGTTGATTCAAGTTTTATTCCATTCTAAAGCTCATTCAATTACAAGTTTCAAGTTTGTGTTTTTCCGAATCCTGTGCTGCCGGCTATTGCCTGCTAACTAGCAGGGAGTCAATGTTTCATCGTGGATTTGTTTATGTTTTCTTGTGAAAGTGGGTTTGTTTTTGTGCGGAAAAGGTATGGACACCAAATCTCGACTCTCATTGTGATGCTGTGAACCCCAAGTAACTGCGAGTAGTCTTGGTGCAGAGCCATCCAGTGAGTGAGTAGGTGAACTGTTGGGGGCAAGGTGAACCGTTTGGGGCAAGGTGAACCGTTTAGGCGCCTACACACGTACCGGTTGTCCCCCGGTTTTGCTGCTGATCCGGTCCCGGTTGACTCATTTGCATACAATCTGGCCCGGTTCTTGTCAGTAGGACAGACTATTCCCTGACCCGGTTTCGACCTATTCGTATGCCGGGTGACGCGAGAACGACGAGAATCTCGCGACAAGTTGCCAATTTAAATGGCGGACCCTGTCTCCGCTTCGCGCAGAAAACGCTGTATTTGGGGGATACTAAAACTCCATCCAAAGAAAATGTAAGCCATGAACAGCATTAATTTATCAAAGCTGTATGTTGAATGAATCCATAGCTCGTGAAAGCTGGTACATTTTACAATTCGCAATGCAGGTCAGACGCATTCATCTACACGCCGAAAGCATCTGTCCGCGGATCGATTTTTATCGTTACGTCTTCGCATAATAGAGCTACAGCCTACATATCGAAAGCGTTTGTTGGCATTAATTTATCAAAGCTGCATCCATAGGTCGTGAAAGCTGGTCCATTTTACAATTCGCAATGCAGATCAGACGCATTCATCTACACGCTGAAAGCATCTGTCCGTGGATCGAATGTTATCATTGTGTCTTCGCATAAAAATAGAGTTACAGCCTACACGTCGAAAGCGTCGTTTCCATAGCTCAGCGAAGGAACGCAACTCTAAATTCTGACATTGCTTCGCGTAATGAAAATCGCTCAAGTTCGTGGTCTCGGTGTAATCGTTGCATGTGGCAGTCAACCTGATTTTTACACGCACGGTCAGACCGGATCGTGAACAAAATCGGCTTGAAAACCGGTACGTGTGTAGGCGCCTTTTGGGGCATGACGTGGGTTCACACGCTGGTCCGATTTGCAGTGGAATCTGTTGTGTGAATAAACGGAGTGTTGTGGTTGTGTAACGAGTGAGGTTGCTGTTTCGTCATAAAAATTGTCCTTGTGACATACTACCTTGTTTTGTTATTCATTAGTTGGCTAGTGTGTAGGCAAGGTAGGCAAAGTCCTTGAACAATCATCTATCCGGGGGCTGTCTTACACCTAAGCAGCCCATACACCCGACCGCGACAGTTTGCTTTCTTTTTCTCATTTCAAGACCAACGCCACAAACCGAAAACATAAAACAATCGACTCAATTATCTTTCAACCAACACTCACTAACTGAAAACACGACAGAAAACTTCAGAGAAATCAGAACAATTACTTCAAATGAGTCAAAAGTTAAAAAACACCGCCCAGTGGCTTAACACTAAAGCTCTTAGTCAATTATCTTCTTATCAATCCATTATATTCCTCCTTTCCCCTCTCCGCCTCCTCTATATATAGGAGAGTGAGAACGCCAAGAATCAAATTATGCACAAAAAAATCGTTCAGCACGAGCCGTTGCAGAACCAAAAAAAAACCTAACAAACAATCGTGACAGAACCCCCCCCCCCGAAAGACACGACGGCTCACTGAGAAACAACCTCAGACCTGGGGCGCGTTGGAAACAGCGAGATTTGCCAAGGAAAGCAAGAAAACCAAGCATTCGCAACGCTCTCGCTCCGAGGAAAACGAGACCTAGGCGAGACTTCGCAAGCAGCTCTGAGAGGTGGTCCGCCTAGCGAGAATAACGAGAAACAATAGCGGCTTTGCGACACACGAAGCTTGACTTTGTGTTCCAAGATTAGGCAATCATAGTGCGTCCTCCAGGAACTTCGTTTTGGCATAATTTGTATCTAAATGAGGGTGCGCGCGCAACACAAGAAAGTGTATATGTTATGTCGAGTAGAACAGCAGATGAATTTCTTTGCTGTGAACGAATGGGTCAGAGTAGAGGTTCATTGCTGTCTGGTCAGGAATCTACGGGGGGGTTCCAATCTTTCTTTAGCAAGCGGGGGGGGGGGGGGGGGGGGGGGAGGGGCGGGTTTCCAATCTTTTTTTAGCAAGCGGGGGGGTGGGGTGGGGGTTTCCAAACTATTTGTAGCTAGCGGGGGGGGGGGGGGGGGGTGTTGCCAAACTTTTTTTAGCAAGCGGGGGGGGGGGGGGGGCTTCCCCCGCCCCCCCCCCGCCCCCCCCGCCCCCCCCTCCGCTTGGTAAAAAAAGTTGGAACCCCCCCCCCGCTTGCTAAAAAAAAGTGTGCCCCCCCCCCCTTCCCCGCTAGCTAAAATTAGTTCGGACCCCCCCCCCCCCCCCCCCCCCCCGCTTGCTAAAAAAAAGCTTGGAAACACCACCACCACCCCACACCCCGCTTGCTAAAAAACGTTTGGTGGTGGTGACGTCATAACTGCTCCCGCAGCCGATCGGTTAATCACACTGCGTGCACGCAGTGCATTGGTCGCATGAGTTGCACGAGAAACACAAGCACAGTGACTCGGGCCAAGGATACCTGTAGGTCGTTGCTTTTGGCCTAGTTCTTGCCATGGACCGAGGCTAGAAATCTTGCTTGGCTAGGTAGTGCCGCAACGCGGCCCAGGGCCGGGTTTGAAAATGCGAAGATCTCGGTAGATCTACGCAGATCTCGCCGAATGGGCAGTTTCATTCTTTGCTTGCTATCGAGCCAATCGTAGACGAGCGTAGATTGAGCGAGGCAGATTGAGAGGTGCTTCCTTTTAAGATTCAAGATGGCGGACAGCATGAGTACAGTGCGCGCCGCCATCTTGGAGACAAATGTTCGGCGTGGCTGCGTTGACCTGCATTCGATGTGTAAACTGTAGGAGGTTTCACGATCTATTAATGCATTCAACATACACCTTTGATAAATTAATGCTGTGCATGGCTTATATTTTCTTTGGATGGGTTGCTAGTATCTCGAAATAGAGCGTTTTCTGAATGAACCGGCAACACGTCGGCCATTGACATGTGGCTAGTTCACCTCTTGTCGTGACGTCTAGGCATGCGCAATAGTTCGTCACGTTGGGTAGTTTTTTTTTTATAGCTAGCTCTTACTGCGAAGCATGATCTTGCGACCAAGATCGACTACCTATTTTCAAACCCGCTCCAGACCACTAACATGAAAAAATCACAATATCTTATAGAGGATGTCAGGGTGAAAATCCCGTGCAACCTAACCCCAGTGGAAAAACATGCCTCTGTAACATCAAAATATCATGCAGGAGCCTCTTGCACACGCACTTCATGCCCAAATAGCACCTACATTCAAAACCTTGCATGAAAAAAGCATGCCACGTGCACACACCCATACGCCACATGTTAAAGGGCTGCACATGCCCGACTAAATTAGAATAGGAAACATTAAATCAAAATTAATAGGCTTGAGACATGACAACATTAACACAGCATAACAGCGGTGCGCGCACACTCACACACACGCACACGCACACGCGCGCGCACACACGCACACGCACACAAGCAAAAACATTCCGTCGATCTTACTTACAATCGATGAGTTCATGTACAGAGGCTTGGCCATACACAGAAACCTTTTCTCAATTAAAAAACAAGCAAATATCGGCAGTTCAAACATGTAACATTAAAAACAATACATTGATAAACAGTATAGCGTGCGACCGCTGTAGATGCTGTAGGTGCTGTAGGTGCTGTAGGTGCTGTAGGT